>WOVY01012367.1:252500-342866 GCA_013436015.1 Rhipicephalus annulatus
CCCCCCCCCCTAAAAATACACGCTGCCAACTCCACGTTATCACATTATGTGACATCCTAGCTACTAGGCCTTATTCAGTTCCTAATCAATAAAGATGAAGTGCATAAATGCATTTAGAAGGCCATTAACTTGAATTGTGAAGTTTAGAATATATTGCATCGGCAATGTCGCAAAACTACGAAAACTTCACTCGGAAATTCGTGACACCATGTGCAGAGGTGGGAAATTAAAAAAAAATTGCACTTCAACCTTCATTTCTTTATTAATAAACAAATGACGCTGAACTTCACGAGAAATACGGTTTATTCATCTAAGCTGATTCATTGTTCACATTTGGTGTCCCTTTGATATTTCGCAACGAAGTGAAAAGCAAAAAGCCAATTACATGCGAGAAAAAATTTAGGCGCGAAAACTTGACCCCTTTCTTTTCCAGCCCTCGTGTTTCTGTTCCCCACGGGCCCGAATCGCATAGCATCTCTGTTTAGGTGACCTGCTTTCTTGAAAGAACATTCGTAAAGGGACTAAAAGGGCATATGACTAGACGATAAGCGTATACGAAATCACCGTCTGGGGCTTTAGGCAACTCTGACAACGACAAGCAGCGACAAGAAAGAACTGGCGCTAACTGCGGAGATTCACGAATAGCCTATTTTCATTTGCATTTTAGGCTTCTAGCGTGCGCGAAGCCATCAGAATAGTGTTGCCGCTCTATCCATTCGTTTGTACACGTAAGCGATGCATATTTATACGGTTACACATGTGCCTCTCTTATACTGCGCGTCTGTTTGTCGATGATTGTTCGGTAGTTTCGTACTCCCACTAACTGCTTACGTGACAGAAAATTATGGAAGTGCTTTTCACCGTAAGTGTTCAGGATTGTGAGTCATCAATGTCAACAGATGAATAAAGAAGAGAAAAATCGATATAAAAATTAGCGCGCTTTCAAAATAGCATAAAGGAGGGGCGAATGAACTGAAACAGCAATGCCATACATGTGATGCTTATAATCGAAAGTGAGGAGCTACAGATGCGTGTGCTTGCCCGAGCGTGACGTCGTGCGTGCAGCTTCGCATCTAGATAGAGAGGGCGATACGGTGGCACGGTATATATTCGGGAAAAGAATTCTGAGAAAACATGCTGCAACAGAAAAAGAAAGAATCCTTGGAATAAGCGAAATTCGACAGCAATACCTGCGTGCCACGAGATGAGCGAGACTGACGGCCATGGATGCCTTTCTGGCAGCGTGCTTCTGCACCGTTACGAAAGGCGAATCGCGTGAATGTTTGCTCTCCGCCACGCTCGCATGCACGCTGGGAGATCTGAGAAATGCATCATCAGTCGACTCTTTCACCGCGTATACTCGACTATTTGGCGTCGTTTCGCGTCGATGGCCACCCTCGGCGTCACAGGACGTCAGCTCCAGTCTAACGGGGGGAGGACACAGAGAAGGGAAACTGCGAAACACCGGCAAGTCTAAATGTTTCAGACAAAAGATGCGTCAGCGTCATTCGAACTTCAAGAACAAAGGTGACGCTGTAACTATACAGGGGATGCATTGTTGGTTTAATGAGTAGATACATTTTCTTAGGCTAAGCTTTCTTTTTATTTCATTGAAAATTTCCGACGTCTAAACATTCAGAAACAGCAGTATGTGCTGCGCGGCACATCGTATTCGGGAGCTGTTAAATAATTACGAGGCGTTTTTTTTAAGACATGCAAAAAAGGCACCTTCGCACTAGTGCTTCCACTTCTCAAAGAACAGCGCAGTTGGGTGGCCTTCCTTCTTTTTTTCCTCTTTTTTGCATTGTTCTTCCCTCTTTTCATTTTTCTCTATGCTTTCCTGTCTCTGTCTAGTCTGTTTCTCTCAATATCTTTCCTGTTCTCTGTGTATTTCTCCTTCTATGTTTTTCTTTTTTCACCATTCTTTCTTCCTCTTCCTATTTATCCTTTCCTTTTGCTGTTCGTTACTTTTCCTTTGTTACAGTCTTGCTCCCACATTTGTTCTTATATTTTTGTTTGCTTCTTTCTTTTCATCTATCTCTGTGTTCTTAATGTATTTATTTCTGTGTGTTTCCACCCTTTCGTTCTTATTTTTTTCTTTTTCTCTCTTTGTTTTTTCTGTCTCTTCATTTCCTATTTCTATATCTCTCTGCACTCGTGTTTTCACCAATCGAGGTTATTGCATCTCGCGTCGGGCAAAGTTGCAATGCGGGAGAGCTTCAGCACGATGCATGTGTCCGGAGAGTGAAGCAGACGACACAAAAGGGGACGAAGAGAGCTTGTGATGGCCAACTTACTGAGTAACATCGCACGCGCTAGAAAGACTGAGGTGGTTCACGACGATGATCGTTCTTGTTGACACAAAACGATAGAACGCCAA
The DNA here is from genome assembly GCA_013436015.1 of Rhipicephalus annulatus. Classification (NCBI taxonomy): domain Eukaryota; kingdom Metazoa; phylum Arthropoda; class Arachnida; order Ixodida; family Ixodidae; genus Rhipicephalus; species Rhipicephalus annulatus. The sequence continues at coordinate 254,881 of WOVY01012367.1, forward strand.
AACAAAACTGCTTCGCTGTTTCAAAAACGGATGCGGTACATGATCTATATTGAACTACGCCTTCAACGCAATAGATTTCCCGTGGTCGAGAACTTAACTTGTGCGGTGGTGTTCAGTGGAACGGCGTCATAGGCACTGAGTCTGCACAGCACGTCTGTTTTTCTGTTTACATTGACAATTCCTAATGTATCGCGCTTTGTATCTGTATCAAAAAAAGCAAGTAGTTTTCCTATTTTTCACGAAGGTTCTTCTCTTGTCATTTCTATGATAACACAAATCAGGGACATCAAACCTCTACATATGCGTCAGTGTGTCATATGTGTCTCTACACATGTGTCAGTGTTACCATGAACAAGTGAAAAGAGCAGAAGGGTTACAGATGATTACGCTAACTTGCTGCGTGAGCTGATTGCCAGTAGTTGTTTTTTGTATTGTTCCAGCGTTAGATGACAGCAAGCCCAGAGAAAATTGCAAGGGGTGGATGGCCGGCAGCTTGTTAGCCACCACGCGTGGTGGTTGAATAAAAAGAGCGGCAAAGGAGAGTGTTCTTGTGAAGTTCTATTTGTGTCTCAAACAGCACAGTTGTGAAATAGCTCAATTGCCACATTTAGCCTCTTTTTTCGAGATTGCATTCAATGTTTATGAGGCTGTACTTTCGTATCACAGAAATTGCATGGTGCCACTAAAAGATTAGCTTTCGAATGATTGTCATTAGCACAATACGTAAACTCGTATAGACAGCTCAACAAAGTTTCTTGCTTGGTTGTTCATTTTATACTCATAAATAAATACTACTAAGCCGCAACATATAGCACAAAAAATAGCACAGAATGCATAAAGTTGTACGTGGTTGGGCCGCAGCAGCACTTGTGGGGACACAGCTAGCCCTGGCTTGACTAGGCTTTCACGCTTTCATGTGACCTTTTCCCAACCATTGCTATACTATAGTATATTTTATACATGGCTGTGCTGGTCTCTTGCTCATTTGTTTTTCTTGGGAATCGTGTGCACGCTTTCCCAAGAAGCTTTTTCTGGAGGAATCGATCCTTGCTCTGAATAGCCGGCTTCATGCCGTAATCGGCAATATTCCTGCCGTCGATCACAGCAGTAGCATCAGTCTGTATCAAGTTCAGCGTATGGTCTCTGAAGTCAATATGCCAAAGCAGCTCTCGCTCCACTCTCGTATCGCAAGCACGCCTAATCCTTTTTCGAAGGAGGCGCGTCAATGAGGTCTTTAAGAGATTGCAAAAAAAGAAAATTGATGGCAGCGAAAAAGTAAGATAAAGTCAAAAAGAAATAAGCGTGAAAAAAAGCTACTTGAGGTAGAAAAGGAGTTGTACCTAACGGTGAAGCTCTTCGAAGCTGCTCTAATAAACATTCGCCTAGAGTAGATAGGCCTGCGCAGCACTCTGTGAGGAAGGAGAGAGAGGAGATAGGGGCAAAACAATTCAAAATAAAACGTTTTGTAAGCACGCGCGAAGTGTGAAAAAAGAAGCAAATAACACATTTGCATAATTGGGCAGCGCACAAAAGTAGACACATAAGAGAAGGAAACAGGACAAGCGCTGGTATAACAACTTGACTTCTCATGGAACGCCAAAAATTCACGTGTTTCAAGTGGACGCAGCATCATTCCAAAAAGCCAAATAAGCCATACGTTAAGCAAAGCATGGGAGATTTCAGCGTGCACGCGCAGAGACATGTGCCAGAAAGCAGTTATGTGACTTTCAGAATGTCTGTCAGCATAAGCTCAATTTCCTTGGTGCCATCGCTTCAAGCAGCCTGTGCCGATGTAGTTTCTACCTCAAGCGTTTGCAGAAAAACTGTACCCAGCGAAAAAAAAATGAATGTCTCGTTGCTATGATCATCATCCGCCCGAATGTACAGGTCCCACCATGCAATGCTTGTTGGTGAAGTGTGTGCCCGACTTGTGGAATGAGTGGTGCTGCAATAGTCTAACTTATGAGTTCTTAGATTTCTCGAGCGTTAAAAAAATGTTGCAGATTCCCACTTGAAACTTTCGCTACAGCGGGTGCTTTTCTAAAATTTCTTCGCTGTCGAGACGGGTAAATTCTATTTAACTTTATGAACGTTCACCCAAGACCAGATTCCGTCGTTGCCGCGAGAATATCATTCCTGAAAACTTTAGTTTTTGAAAGTTTCCACTGTATCAACTTTCACGCTAGAATTGTAGCAAAATAAAAAGATAACATACAAGAACACTTAGCAAAAGAAAAGGTAGCGCTCGCTAAAACAAAGAAAAAGATGGGCTTGTCGTAGAGCATTCCTAAACCACCGGGTGGCTAAGGGAAAGCAAATATGAAGAAGCATACACACATACGCACAATAAATAATAACGACCTGTATGTCGTTCTTGTCCGACTCTTTCTGATACATGTCCGTTCAATTTCTTTTGTCCCCGCCTTGAACGCGCCTGTCTACGCTATACTTGCCAATCCGAATGTTTTCAAAGGACTAAATCCGGGTATTTCAACGCCTAAATAAAGATTGTTATTATAGGAGCGTCCCAGACTTTTCATTGTCATAAGAACTACTGAATGAATACAGCTGCATTATAAAAAAAACATAAATTAGTAAAGGGAAAAAGGCGCATAGATGAAAAATATGAGGAATTGTTCCTTAACTGATGCTTTATTGTGAGAGGCGATTTGGTCAAGTGAAGAAATACTGGCGCGCACAAACGCGTTCTGGAAAGAAAAAAAAGTTTTTCGCAGCGGCTGGTTCCTCTTTGGGAAATTGTGCATTCAGCACAAGACAGAAAAATGAAATAAATCAAGGGCGAAAAAAACAAACAAACAAAAAACAGATGAGTGCAATGAGTGCGTCAACGTGATGGAGAAGATGGGGATTAGAAAGTGTGAGAGCCGACCATGCTTTATGCAGTTCAAGATTTACTAAAATTAGCGCATTTTTCACTCTGAGCGAAGGAGAAAGCCGAACACTGAAGTGTATTGAAGTGTTGGCATGAAAAAAATAAATTCGCCACAGTTTTTGCATTCTAGTGTCGCATATACATCTTTTTCCTCCGTCCGGTGACAAAATGTTTCGATGAATGCGGAGATTTTGGAAAGTTTCTAGAAAAAAAGAACAAGAATAAAAAAAAGAAAGTAGTGGCTGAACGTCTCTAGGGATTTTACGATGCCGAGAACGGCATCGTAAAATGTCGCTCCTACACAAATACGTAAGCTACTCCTTCTTGGAACGGGCGATGAGGTGGACCTTGAAACCGGTAATTCATTTTTGGTAATCGCAGTTCAATAGCTTTCACCAAAGCACAAAGATGCAGTCGCCCCGCAGGCGACTTTATATGATATGCTAAAGTAAAATTGGTACGGGGAGATGATGTGCCTCATCAGGAAAAATTGTTCTCTTTTCTTGGAACTGGTTCACTAAGTTTACTTTCGTCACGAATGAATTGAAGCAAAGAGAGAGTTTTTATTGAAGAGCAGAGAATTTAGCGAGTGTGTATGTGTCACTGACTTGCTAGTCTGCGTGGGGAAGGTGATTGGGGACTGGAAAGCAAGAAGAGAGAGAGAAAAAATATTAATAATTTAAATGAAAAAAAAGTAAATATACAGACATTTTTCTGTCTCTTGAGCGGGGACGTGTGCTGACAGCATGACTTCAGTTTTCAAGGCGCCCCTACAGGTTGTGTAGCTGCCCGATATTATCTAAATACGTGAATAAAAGTTTCATCGCATGCCTTTTGTCATGAAGCTGGGGAAAGGGCTGAGGACACAATCAACTGATAAAGTTCTTTGGGGTAACAAATGCATGCAGTGTTCATAGAGCCACGCTTATCGGCATACGCTCGGCACTCAAACAAGATGTGTTTTACAGTTTCTATAGAGCCACATTTATTGCAGTATGGACTGTGTACTTGACCAAAGTGATACCGTAAATTATTTCCATAAGCACTGTTCAGCCGGAGACAAGCATAGTAGATATTCATATTCAGAAGGGGCAACGTGGCGGATCAAATAGCAGCGACGATTTTTAAATGGTGAAGAGTCTTGCAAAGTTGGGCGGTTGTTGAAGGCGTGAATTCCAATCTGCTTGTATTTCGAGAAGTGCTGCGCAGTGGTGTTCTCTGCGACTTTCGCTTGCACTTCCCCAGTATGACGTGTCTACTGCCAGGAATGCCCTGCGATCGTGGTACCAAAATAAATATATTGTTAGAGAACGCTTCCGTATATTAGAAAGGTGATTATATGTAAATAGAGGCCCTGAAAAAAGGAAAATTAGTTTCACAGTATTACCTTTTTCATTAAGTGATTAACGTGCTGTAGAATCACAATAATTTCAAGCGCGTGCACTCATGATTGCGCACACATAAAAAAAAGAAATAGGGAAGAGAAACGTTCGCCCCTCTCACGTGTAGCCTGCATGCCTTAGCAGTTTCGCATAGAGGATACATGACTGTACATGACTACTACATTGTCAAATATGCGGCGGCTGCATTTCCGATGGAGGCGGAAATGTTGTAGGCCCATGTGCTCAGATTTGGGTGCACGTTAAAGAACCCTAGGTGGTCGAAATTTCCGGAGCCCTCCACTACGGCGTCTCTCATAATCATACAGTGATTTTCGGACGTTAAACCCCACATATCCTATCCTACATTGTCAAATAGAGGTTGTCTTCCGTGTTCACACTGTAAGGTGCACTGGTAGACTTTGTGATTTCAGTGTACGGGCTCAGGCGGACGAAACATTCTCTGCCGTCTTCACTCCAGCAACACTGGTCTTTCAAAAAGGTCTTTCAACTGGTCTTTCAAAGTTGTTGCTGTATTGAATCAACACACTTCTCCCTGAGCACACAACTAACGTTACATCTCCTTTACATTGCACAAGCCATGTCTACAACAGCGGAGGGTGACAGATGTAGTGAGGGTGTCACAGAAGGACTGAATGAAAGGGCGAATTATTTGGCCGTATGGTCTACCCAAAAGTGCTTTTTAATTCTCTTGAGAAACAGCATTGCTAACTTTTCCCGATTGTTGTCTTTAAAAAGGAGATCATCTTGACGCTTCTCGGGTTTACCTCTTTAGCTTCGTCTTTTTGCACTAGCTTCTAGCGAGATCAGTGGATGACGGAGATTTTGAAGGAGTAGTGAACAAAAAACAACTGAACAAAAAAGTGTCGCAAAATTTCAGCTCGAAACAAATATAAATAGAGGAGATAGGAGATGCACAAAAATGGAAAGGGCAATAAGGAATACCGATCTTCCTTTAAAACTTCAAGTTACCCACGGCTTGCTTTGTCGCAATACCTTACAAAGTGCAGAAAAGCACGCTTTACAAAAAGATTACTGAGAAAGTGCTAAAAGGCTTGTTTTAACGCGATAGCGTTAAGGAGGTTGTTCCGCGAAAATTCCGGCGTCGGCGTGGGCATTGGTGTCAGCGTCCACGTGGTTGTTTGAGAGCGTGAAGTCATTTTGTGCATGACTGAAAAAGCGAGCCTAATGAAAATAAAATAAATTATGAAGAATTCTGGGTCTGAGTGGGAATGAAAACCAGTTCGCTTGCGTGGCGAGCGGGCGTTCTACCGCACAGCCATGCCTCTGTTAGTGCATACAGTGAAAACAACTTCCTCTGGTCAAAAATGCAGTGAAAGTAACTTTCACGCTTTACAAACACACGCGTTCTGTATGCACTCGCCACAATACAGCATGTAATATCGCAGCAATGCAGCTTGGTAGAAGCGCAAATTAGCATGGGACGTCCGAGCTTATCATGACTTCATGATTTAAAGCCAGTCACCAACTACAAAAGGTACACATTTTCATGCGCCTATTTTTTAGGCATATTTGTGGGTGCATAGTGAATTCAAAAACATTTTCATGCACTAAGCATTTGGAATACGCACTAGGGACAAAATAGCGCTATCGCCTTCAACTTTTAAACACAAACACAAAGCTTAAGGGTCTCTCAATTTATTTGCGTTCTGCCTAAAATATTTCGCAAATGCCAACAAAAGTTAATGGTTTCTTTCTTAGAAAGAAACCTTAACAAAAGTTAAGGTTTCTTTCTGGCGCTCTTGGGTTGCACACTTTGTTCACATTGAAATATATTGCTACGTGCCAGTGCATGGAACTGAAAAGGCGAAGGAGATAGACTGGCGCGAGCTAATCTGTGTGGCTGGCGCTGCTCGCCTAACCGGCTGAAAATACATCGGTGACTACCCCTCTGAGTCAGTCTCCTTCCCGTAACATATTTGGTGGAGTTGTGCGATCCCCGTCCTCGCCATGGAACTCCGAAGCGGACGCTCCCTCGCGGCTTACAAAATGACCACCCAAGACTCGGCTACATCCTCTCCGATCGCTCCCCCTTCTGTCCAACCTGTCAACCCAGCGCCCGCAACAACTTTCGTGACGCTTTCCGCGCTCAAAGACCCCGGCGTGTTCTCGGGCAGCGAGGGTTCCGACGTCGACCAGTGGCTACGCCTCTACGAACGCGTCAGCGCCACTTACAGGTGGGATCCAACTCTTATGCTCGCAAACGTCATCTTTTACCTCGACGGAACCCCTCGTGTTTGGTTTGATAACCACGAGCATGACATAACTAGCTGGGAAAGCTTCAAGGCAAAGATCCGTGAGCTTTTTGGCAACATCTCTGGCCGTCGTGAAGCTGCGAAAAATGAGTTGTCGACTCGCGCACAATCTTCTACGGAGCCCTACATCGGTTATATTCAGGCTGTCCTTTCACTATGCCGCCAAGCTGACGAAAATATGTCTGAACCTGAAAAAGTTGCGCATATCCTAAAGGGTATCGCCGACGATGCGTTCAACTTGTTGTTATTCAACAATGTGTCACCTGTTGATGCGATCATTCAAGAATGCCGCCGGTTCCAACAAGCTAAAAGCAGACGCATCTCCCATCAGTTCCAGTGCCTCCCGAACACCACTGCGACGTCCTCGCGTCTCGACACATATCATCCACCAGACACCTGTGACAACTTGACGCGAATCGTCAGGCGGGAGCTTGAAGCGGCTGCTCCAGCTAAGGTGGGACCGACGTCCCCCGACCCCTCTCCGCCAATTACGTTGCCTCTCATTCAAGCAGTCGTCCGGCAGGAAATCGCCAGCTTGGGAATTCACTCTATCTCACCACCTCCCCGCACCGACTACCAGCCCCGATACACGCCTGCACGTCCCTTCCCGACCGGCTCTCCCTCAACGTTCCGTAATCCGTTCGTATGGCAAACACACGATGACAAGCCGATATGCTTCTTGTGTCACAGAATCGGGCACATTTCTCGCCATTGCAGAGGTCGCTGGGGTCTTCCTGCACAACCGTCCTTTCGTCCCTTCTATGCACGTCCTGCCTATCGCCATGAGACCAGCCGCGACCATTTTGCCCAGGCACCTGCTTCTGACAATGCTACTCCCGCTCTCCATCCCCCCCAACGTCGCCAGTCTCGTTCTCCACAGCCCCGCCGACCATCTTTCCTCGCCTTCCCACGAGGTTCCCCGACGGAAAACAAAGCGTTGCAGCCCCCGGAGGTGGCGCTGCATCGCTCGGACTGACCGAAAATCCTCTTTTGATGATACCGACAAAACGGAACCTCATAGACGTACAAGTAGACGGTGTACATGTCCCTGCTCTTGTCGACACCGGCGCCCAACTTTCCGTCATGACGAGTGATTTTCGCCGCAAGCTCAAGAAGGTTCTCACACCTGTGACCACTCAGTTCATCCGTGTTGCGGATGGTGGAATAGCATCTATCGTGGGAATGTGCTCCGCTCGTGTGAGCATTGCCGATGGACACACAGTTGTTCTCTTCACCGTCCTTGATAAATGCCCCCACGACGTAATCTTAGGCCTCGACTTCCTGTCCGCGCATTCTGCCCTCATAGACTGTTCGACCAGTACGCTCCGTCTACACTTGCCCGCAACAGAACCTCTTACACAACGGCCGAGTCGCCTCTGCACAACGGGACACGCGTGCCTCCCTCCACAGACACTGACCTACATAGAGCTCGTCTCAATACCACCAGTTCCCGACGGGGACTATGTTCTGATGCCTATCACCGATGTCCTCATAAGCCGTGGCATTACATTACTGCGCACCATTCTGTCCGTCGCAGGAAGTTCTACGTGCCTCCCAGTTGTCAACTTTAGCTTGTCACTTCAAGTTTTGCCACAAGGGATCTTTTCGGCGTTGCTCTGCACCTTAGAAGACAATGCGGTAGATGTTTTCGTGATGGCCACCCCTTCTGACCCCCACGCTCAACATCAATCTGCCACTTGCTCCGACAGCGCTATTGCTTCGATGATCGCTTCCAACTTAACGCCGCAGCAGACTGATGAGCTCCACCGGGTTCTGCTGTCCAACATCGACGTTTTTGACATTAGCGGCCGTCCGTTGGGGAAAGCTACCGGTATGAGCCACCGCATAAACACTGGTAATGAGCATCCTATTCATAGGCGTCCATATCGGGTGTCGGCAGCGGAGCGTCACAACATCCAAAGTGAGGTCGACAAAATGCTCGCCAAGGACATCATTGAGCCATCCTGCAGTCCTTGGGCTTCTCCTGTAGTGCTAGTCCGCAAGAAAGACGGTGCATGGCGTTTCTGCGTGGATTATTGACACCTAAACAAAATTACCAAAATAGACGTCTACCCTCTGCCACGAATAGATGATGCACTTGATTGCCTCTATGAGTCCCACTATTTTTCCTCCATAGACCTTCGTTCCGGCTACTGGCAGATAAAGGTAGATGAAATGGACCGTGAAAAGACGGCATTCATAACCCCCAATAACCTATATCAGTTCAAGGTCATGCCCTTCAGCCTTTGTAACGCTCCAGCCACCTTCGAACGAATGATGGACTCCCTGCTCAGAGGATTCAAATGGTCCACTTGTTTGTGCTACTTGGACGACGTCATCGCCTCTTCACCAACATTTGAAACTCACATAGAGCGCCTCTCAGCCATCCTGGGAATCTTCCGTCGCGCTGGCCTGCAGCTCAACTCGTCCAAATGTCACTTTGGACGCCATCAAATCACAGTGCTTGGCCATTTATTAGACGCCAACGGTGTACAACCAGACCCGGCAAAAATCAGTGCGGTCAAAAACTTTCCTGTACCACGATCTGCGAGGGATGTACGCAGCTTTATCGGACTATGCTCCTACTTTCGACGCTTCGTGAAAATTTTTGCGCACATAGCGAGGCCGCTTATGCAGCTCCTAAAGAAAGCAGTCCCGTTTTCATGGGGCTCTGAAGAAGCTTCTGCGTTCTAGACTCTCGTCACTCTTCTCACTACCCCTCCGATTCTGGCACACTTCAACCCTGCTGCCCCTACGGAAATTCGTACAGATGCAATTGGGCATGGCATTGGTGCAGTGCTGGCTCAGAAACAACATGGCCATGATTGCGTTATTGCATATGCCAGCTGCCACCTATCCGCCCCTGAACGTAACTATTTGATAACAGAGCGTGAGTGCTTGGCTCTTGTATGGGCGGTGGCGAAATTTCGATCTTACCTTATACGGACGCCCATTTTCGGTAGTTACCAACTACCACGCACTCTGCTGGCTCAACTCTCTGAAAGATCCATCAGGCCGCCTTGGTCGCTGGGCTTTGCGCCTGCAAGAGTTTTCCTATTCGGTGGTCTACAAATCTGGCCACCTACACCGTGATGCCGATTGCCTCTCTCGGTACCCTGTCGACGATCCTGAGGACACTGACGAGCCCACGGAGAATTCTATTTTGTCAGTGTCCGACTTTCTTAATATTGGGGAAGAACAGAAGCGTGATTCAGAGCTGCTTGACATCATCAGCCGTATGGAATCATCCACAAATGATGCTTTCGTCCGCTACTTTGTCATTCAAAAGGGTGTCCTATACCGTCGCAATTTCCGACCAGACGGGCCCGACCTTCTCATTGTTGTGCCTAAGCATTTGCGTCGCTGTGTTCTCACCGAACTTCACGACGCTCCCACGGCTGGACACCTTGGCGTATCCCGTACGTTTAAGCGCGTTCGGCGCCGTTTTTTTGGCCAGGCCTTGCTTGTTCGGTACGCCGATACGTTGCCACGTGTGACTTATGCCAACGTCGTAAAACACCGTCGCTGCTACCCGCTGGCCATCTTCAACCGATTGACATACCCGCGGAACCATTTTACCGTGTTGGGTTAGACCTGCTTGGTCCTTTTCCCACATCAACATTGGGAAACAAACGGACAGCCGTTATTACAGATTACGCTACACGCTACGCTATTACGCGAGCTCTACCGACCAGCTGTGCAACCGACGTCACTGACTTCTTGCTACGGGACGTTACATTGATTCACGGTGCTCCGAGACAGCTTTTCACAGACCGCGGCCGTACATTTCTATCTCAAGTCATCGCCGACATTCTGCGTTCTTGTTCCACGCAACACACACTGACAATCGCTTACCACCCTCAAACAAATGACCTCACGGAACGATTTAACCGCACTTTAACAAATATGCTCGCTATGTACTTGTCGCCCGACCACCGAGACTGGGACCTTGCCTTACCCTACGCAACTTTCGCGTATAATTCATCCCGTCACAACACAGCGGGCTTTTCGCCTTTCTACTTATTGTACGGAAGAAAACTGACTTTACCACTGGACACAGTCATCTCAGTTCACACCTCGTCCACCACCGAGTATGCCCGCGACGCGATTGCGCGAGCCGATCATGCCCGTCAGCTCGCTCGCGCTCGGCTGATGGCGTCGTAAACCAACCAATGCCGTCGGTACGATGCGGAACATAGAGACGTACATTTCGCTTCAGGTACCCTCGTTTTACTCTGGTCCCCTCATCGTCAGCTGGGCCTATCCGAAAAACTTCTGTCTCAATACACGGGACCCTACCGTATATTGCGTCAAGTAACACCAGTCACCTACGAGATCAGCCCCATCTGTCCATCATCACCTACTATGCGGCCCAGTGATATCGTACACGTCTCGCGGATCAAGCCCTACAATAATGCGTCAGATAACGACCTTTAAAGCACCGGGACGGTGCCTCCACCGCCGGGGGTCATGCTACGTGCCAGTGCATGGAGCTGAAGAAGACGAAGGAGATAGACTGGCGCGAGCTATTCTGTGTGGCTGGCGCTGCTCGCCTAACCGGCTGAAAATACATCGGTGACTACCCCTCTGAGTCAGTCTCCTTCCCGTAATAGTATATAACGATAAGCAGTTGAAGATCAACCATCACAATTTGGCAGAAACTATAGATGACAGAATACAGTTATGCCTTCCTTCTTAAACAATTAAATTTCTCTTTCTCGCTGTGTACTAACCCATATGTTGTCAATTTCCCCATTGCTGATGTGCCTTCTGATCAGTGTTACCTTGCTATTAACTAACATCTTAACTACCATTAACAAGAATTCGAGGACCTTTCCACCGATCCTTGTTAAATTTTATACATGAGTAAAACTTGTTTATTTGTGGCTGATGAGTTCCGGTCAATTTTATGTATCCTTGGTATGCCAAAGAACGATGTTTAGAATGAAAAGCTACTATTTATAATTGCCTTCAGTGATAACAAAACACAAAGCTGAACCATTGTACCATGCTTCAACAACTGTACAATATACCGAGTCTTATATTTTGGTGAGCTAAGTATATTGTTACTTTTTATTTATTCATACTGCCATTCTTAAGGAGAGGTTATTGTAGGGAGGACAAGCATATAGAATAGATAAATGAAATGTGTCAACGAAATCATACAGCCATACTAATTTAGTTTTATTTTTGGTAGTAATGTAATGTACATTTTTGTTTTAAAAAAAACATGCAACGCTACATCGTCACTAGTAAATAACTGCAACTCAAGATACACAACTGTCAAAGGGAGCAGAAGCGCATAAAAGGGACAGATTTATTTTTGTGTGTGCATTTTTAATATGATTGATACAACTTTTACTATAGAGGAAGATAAAGTAACCAAAGTAGACACAAGCTATGATAGGCGTACCCAATGACGATCGGTTGGAAAGAAGAATGTAATCGACTAAAAATTGTCTCAACTCAGCTCTCGACATCTGTAAGAATTGTGAAATGAGTTTTGTGTTTTCTCATTTTGGCCATCTACAACCGCATGTTGGCGTATAATTGGGTATGCAAGAAAATTCAGGTCAAGCTATTTCAAAACCCTTCACAGCTTCGTTTAGCCATGTTTCCGTCATAGTTAGGAAATTTGAATTGTTAGGAAGAGTAAAACATTGAAGGTAGGTTAGCTTGTGTAGTAGGCTACCCAGATTGATGTTCTGAATTGTTATTTCTGCCACTGATGCAGGCGGTGAAGCCTAAAGTGATACGTCCATGGCTCACTTCTGTAAGTCTTTTCATTTCTCGTTTCAAGGCAGGTGTTGTTTGAGGAACATATCTTCCTTGTCACGATTCCATATGGACAATTCACTGGTTATGCGCACTTTGTCAAAATTTCAAGCTGCCTTATTCCTGGTCTCTTTTCTAGTCTTAGCTGCGTTTCGTAAGTTTGTTTCTATTCCCACGCTCACTTCGTTCGAAGTGTTCATGGTGCGCTTTATTTTGTAATAGTTCTTCAAAAGCTTTGGTTTTGTTTCTGGAGTCGGGAAGTTTGATAAATAGAAGTAATTATTTTATCTCTGGTTGCCTATCTAAAGAGAAAGAGAAATGAAGAAGAACGTCAGTAGGTTAACCAGTATTAGCATCTCATTTGCCACCCAGCGTGGTGGTGGGGACATAAGGGCAAGAAAGAGGGTGTAGGGAGAGAGAAAAAGGAGAGGAAAGAAGTGCTCCTGCTTGCATGGTAAAACAAACATACAAACACACAAACACACACAAAAAGGGGTGTATTAACTACACAGTTTCAGAAAAGCTCGCCAATCACAGAAAGCGTAGTTGCACTTTTAGGTCTTTCTGCTGAATTCTCTGACCGGCTACGGGATCAATCGTCATCGATTCCTCTAAAGCATTTTCAGAAACTAGTTCTTTCATTGAGTTGTTGTTTTCCCTTCTCAATGACCGTGCAGAACTGAGCTTGAGCTTCTGGGGCGATTTCCCAAATCGTCAATATTCAACTTGAATGATGTTACAACTTTTTGAAGGGTGTCTTTGTATGACGAGATCTTGTTATACAAAATGGTTTGTTCTTGTAATATTTCAGTATGAATAAATAGATCTTTGATTTATTTGGTGTCGTCGTCTGTTTGCTGAAGCTGCTTTTAAAGGTGAGACAAATAAAGACCAGGGTTTGTTTTAATTTCACTAGCTTGCAACAGCAGTTTTACCACAGACAGAGATAGATCGTAACACATTGGCCACAGCAGCCGAGGGCAACTCACCGAAATTAGGCAAGCATTGTGGAAACGGAAGCGTTTTCCCTAGAGTATCTCCGTGTAATCAGTAGATAAACGAAACAGACCGTATGCTGTCGTGTCGCCATGCCCTATGGCCCCCGTCACATGTCATTCAGACTTTACACGTTCTGTGCCCTGTTCGCGCGCCGTTTTCAGGTCCCTATCAGCCGCGAAGGTAGTCTCCGATGGCGTCCTAAGATGGTTGTCGAGGGGGCTCGTTTATAGCTGAGTAAACTGGGCACTTGTTGCCAAAAAGCCCAATTGATTGGGCAGATGCGCAAAGCTGTCTGCGCAAGGCAGATTGAGAGCATTATATACTTCTGGTATCAGCAGCATAATGCTAATCACATGTCACAAAGTGAATCACATGGATCGCGAAGTCATGACCTCATTTTCAGCAGAAATTGTTGCCGAAAACATCGAAATAGGAAGAAAAGAACAGTAGTGGTTGGCTGCTTAGTTTACTGGTTTAGCACCTTGAGTTTTCGCTAAAAGCCCTTTACGGGCAAATACAGAAAAAAACGAATGCTCTATAACGTTCCCACTGCGTTTCCGAGCAACTTATCAAAGCTTCATTAAGAACTGATGTGTAGGCTCACGTGCAGCTATGTGCGGCGACAATATGAAGAAGCTTATGTGAACCAATAGAAAAAGCTACTTATTGGGTGGCTGGTATTACTGCAGAAATTAGATGCAACCAAACGAAGACAAAGTCAAGTGAAGGTTTAAGTAAACAATATTTGATGTGAACATTGTTTAGGCTTTGTGTTATACGTGTAATTTTGAAGTCGTTAAGCTTTCAAATAGGATTTGTGAATTGTAGAGTCAGACGGAAATCCGTAGAGTTGAGAAGAGACACGAAAACAATTAAATATAGGTACCGACCACGAGAGCTCATAACACCAAAGACATATCGGCTCCCGTACTGTAACCTCACTCACCATTCTGGCTCACTCTGGGCGTTTACATAAAAATGCTTTAACTAATGAAAAAAGAAATATCCTCGCTTCCACCATAGGAAAGAGCGTTCTGTTGTTTCATATAAAGCAACATGTTCAGTGAGCCACTGACTAGCGCATGCTATTTCTACTGCGTATTTGCTCACGAGCCAAGTCAGGGGCTAGGTGTTATGTGCCCTGCTAGAGAAGCGGAATTCAATTACAGCAAAGCTCCCTCGTCAAACAACGCGTGAAACGAGCGAGGAGCAGCCGCTCCTCACTCGTTTCACGCGTTTTGCCTTGTGGGAGAGACTTCTCTCCCACAAGGCATGCAGCGCAGAAGTTTTCTCTCCTTCTCTCACACAGCTATCTGTAAACTCGTGCTGCCGTGAAAGGTATTAGGATTGTACCGCCTGTGCTTGCGTGCTCTCACATTGACCCGGCCGTCTTTACTAGCGAGGTCACTGCAAAGAGCACATAAACGCTGACTGCCACGTGCATATTTCGACACAGATGCAAAAACTTTAAAAGTTTTCGTTTTTTTTTCTTTTCTAATAACTGATTTTAATTCAATTCGCCAGTACTATTTTAGTGTCTGACTTGAGTTGAACAAAACGCTGCTGATGCCTTCAGAGACAAGCATGCCCTTGCTTGATGACAAGAATACAAACTTCGCAGAAACAAGAACGAGACATACTTTCTAGGCGATTTCAGGGAAAGTTTCGAAATTCCCCTTCTGTCTGACATACCACGGTGACCAACGCCATGGCACTGCATCTCACGCTAGATACGTGCAAAATCTGCTTACAACAGGCAAGATAAGTTACGAAACCATTTGTTATTTCACCTGTATTGGTCATCTTATACCATTCACCCTCTACTGTCTTCAACCTGCCGTGAAGTACAGCTTTGTAGGGACCAAGCGGCAAGTCTTGCTGAACTAAAAGACACAACTGAGAGGTTGAATTCAGCTTTGGAAAAGCAACAGGAAAAACTTGTTGCTTTAGAGGACAGAATGCGGCGAAACAATCTCATTGTGTTTGGTATACCGGAGACTGAAAATGAAGCTTCAGAAGAACTTGAAAAAAAGGGTAGTTGTAGAAGTATTGAAGAAAAAGCTCGGTGTTAATCTGAAAACGATAGAGCGGATGCACAGAGTCGGAAAGCCACATCACAACAAATCCGCAGAAGAGCCCTTAAGGCCTCGGCCAGTAATACTGAAGCTTTATGATTATAAGGAAAAAGAAAAGGTTTTCAATAGCTGCGGAAAACTAAAAGGGAGTGGTATTTCGGTTAGCGACGACTATTCAAAAGAGACACTGAATAAGCGCAAGCTGCTCTGGAAGTCGGCGTTGAAAGAAAAAAAATAAGGCTTGCGTGTGCGCTTGAACCGAGACATGCTTACTGTAGATAACAACGTCTGCGTATGGGATTATTCTAAAAATAGCCGTGTCAGGATTCGGCAGTTGCCGAAAACCAAAGGTGCGCCGCCAAAGGCTACACCAAGAGATAGTGGCCAGTGAAATACCGTCATCCAGGATACAGATTTTCGACTTATAAACCTTAATGCTTGAAGTCTCGTGAATAAAGTCGGTTATTTAGAACATGTGCTCGCTAGTTATGACCCTCATGTGGTTATTGTTACCAAAACGTGGCTGCGACCAGAAATACAAGATTACGAGTTATTTCCTCTAGGTTTTAAGATAATACGTAATGATAGAGAAAATAGAGGAGGAGGAGTTGCAATCATAATAAAGGAAAATATTGAATTCGTAACCATGAATGGTATCCCTAATCACGAGAGCGCTTGGTGCCAAGTAAAATTAGGAACCAATTTAGTCGTGATAGGAGAAATCTATAGATCCCCTAACGCATCGATTGAATACTTAGAGGCGATTCATCACTATGTAGAACAACAGAAGACTCGAAACCAGCGGTTAATAATTGCCGGTGATTTTAACTTGCCTGGGGTTGATTGGAATTCACTTACCATAGAGTCACGGGAACGAGCTGACTGTGAAGTGCTGTTTGACATTGCTTTCGCTAACGATTTAACGCAGTTGGTACAGGAAGGCACTCGCAAAACGGGAAAAGCGCAGGCTATATTGGATCTAGTATTTCTTGATGGACGGTTTGAAGATTATCAGGTAGCAGTAGAAAATGGCATATCGGACCATCAACTAGTATTTGTACAAATTAAAGCCGACGTTCCTGCATCAAATGTTAAAGAATGTATTGCGCATGTCCCCAATTTTGATAAAGCTGATGACACGAGCATCATTGACTACTTATCGTTTCATCTAGACAGCCTGAGCCCTGATGATGACGTCAATTCTTTGTGGACAAGGTTCAAAACCATTATTTTTCACTGTGTAAATTCATTCGTACCATTAAGAAAAAAGAGAAAGAATAGGCGTGATCTCTGGATAACGCGAGAGATAGTTCGTCTGAAGCGAAAAATAAGACGGCAAAGGAAAGCCAAAAATCGTGAAAAGATATCAAACTTATCTTCACAGTTGCGTACAGCGCTGAGGCAAGAAAAACAGAAATATTACGAGGAAACACTTACAAACTTCATGGTGTCTTCCCCGCAAAAGTTTTGGCGTCATTTGTCACAAACCCCTCAAAGCCAATACAGCATTGTTGTTGACGACGAAATCATAACCGACTCTTCGAAAATTGCGTCTTACCATAATAAGTTCTTCCAGTCTGTCTTTTCAAATGATTCCGAATGTAGTGCTTCAACTACAGCAACATCATTCTCCCATATGTCTGACATGCCAGAAGTACGCATTAGCTATGAAGGAATACTATCGCTCCTGCTAAACATTAAAGAACATAAACCTGTTGGTCTGGATGGAGTTCCAAATGCTTTCTTGCGTAGATACGCTGAATGGGTTGCCCGATACTTGGAAATATTCTTTAATGCCTCCTTGCAACAAAAACGGGTCCCAGACGACTGGCTTGTAGCAAAAGTGGTCCCGGTACACAAAACCGGAGACAAGCAGAATATCGAAAATTATTGGCCAATCTCCTTAACCTGCGTCTGCTGCAAACTCCTCGAACATGTTATATCCAAAGCTATATATCAGTACCTAGAAAATACAAAACTACTACATCCTAACCAACACGGCTTCCGACAAAAGCTATCAACCGTAACGCAGCTTCTTGAGACCATCCAAGACTTTTCAAAAGCAATAGACAACGAAAGACAGGTTGATGCAATATGCCTTGATTTCGCAAAAGCCTGTGATAGCGTTCCTCATAACAAATTAATTAAGAAATTGAAGCAGATTGTCATAAATAACAATGTAGTAGAATGGGTCAGGTCATATCTGACATGTAGGACGCAGTATGTGGACATAAACGGCTACAAGTCTGATCGTTTACACGTAACATCTGGAGTCCCTCAAGGGTCCGTACTCGAACCGGTGTTATTTCTCGTTTATATTAACAATATTTGTTCCGACATTAATCAAAATATTACTGTTAGACTGTTCGCCGATGATTGTTTACTTTATCGAGAAATATGCAACCATAATGATCAAAAAATACTCAGCGATGCCTTGGCATCTATCGAGAAATGGTGCGAAACATGACAAATGCAATAAATAAAGAAAAAACGGTTGTTTTGCGAGTTACAAACAAAGTAAAGCACGTCAAAAATTTCGAGTATCAACTAAGTTCCACTGCGTTAGCTACTGTTAACAGATGTAAATACTTAGGAGTAACAATATCTGAAGACCTGAACTGCACCCAACATATCAGTAATATTTGCTCTACTGCTGAAAAGAAGTTATGGTTCTTACGTCGCAAATTAAAACTGGCTCCAGCCCCCGTAAAGTTAACAGCGTACTTAACAATAGTAAGGCCTACACTGGAATACGCAAGCATCATATGGGACCCTTATCAAAAAGGATTAATTAAAAACATCGAGTGGGTATAAAAAAGGGCGGCTAGATTTATTCTTTCAAAATATTCTCGTAAAGATTCTGTAACACAGATGCTGCAAGAATTAAATTTACAGCCCCTCGTGGACCGCCGTCGCATAGCCAGACTTAAATTCTTGTTCCTGCTTTCCCAAAATACATTTATCTTTGATGCAGAGCAGTACCTAATTCCCCGTCAAGTGTGGAGCCTACGAAGTGACCACCTCAGAAAATATCTAGTTCCTCAATGTCGTGTGAACACATATGCATACTCTTTTTTCCCTAGAACAATAAAAGACTGGAATGTATTACCCGATGCTATACGTGATTCTCAAACTGTAGAACATTTTGAAAACAATGTTACGAAATATTTTCTAGGTGAATCTTTGTAAACGGTGATTGCTGTTTTTGGTGTGTGTGCCTGTCATCTTTTGACTATGAATCTATTTGCTGTACCTTGTCTCATGTACGTTGTAGGATGTAATATTGGGAAGTGTATTTTGTGATGTATGTGATGTAGCATGTAAGTCGTAGAACGTAGTATTGTGATGTATTTCTTTTGTATCGGCTTTGCATTTCTTTTTTACGCATGACATGACGGTTGTTATGTCAGTTTTCTACCCCACCCCTGTAACGGCCCAATCGGCCAACAGTACCTGGAAATAATAATAATAATAAGTAAGAACGCCTTCACGCTCGTCCTACTCGATGTATCACTCGAACTCAATGCCAACTATCTGCCTCAAACTTCGCTCTTCACTCCCAGACGCGCTGTGCCTTCTCACCGTGCTTTCTACTCTCGTGACTGCCAGTGCTTTTCAATCAATTCTTGCCCTGACTGCCTGCATACGTCCGCAGCTTTTCTGTGGGAAGGAATCCATTAGCGAATGGATGGTTCCGAAGTTGTCATTAGAGAAACGCGGGCTTTGTGCGCAGTGAAATCTGAGTCCTAATGGAGTCTAAACGATGTTCATCAATGTGAGGACTGAGACATATATGAATCAAAAAAGAAACAGGAATTTAAAGAAATAAAAAGTATAGGTTGATTTATATTGAATTACCCAGATTGGATGAATAGGTAAAGCCTTTGAGCGTCAAAACATAGGTGATTATTTGTTCGACCCTAGTTAGTAAAAGGAAAAAGGCATATTCTGGTATTTATAAACAAGCAATATTGCGTAGCTATAATTGCTGTCCACGCGAGAAATGTTAAAAAATAAATCATCTTGACGTCAGTTCTGGTTTGCTGAGCTGCTTCTCAGGCGTGCCTTGGTTGCTAAAATTTTGATACCACGCTAAGCTCTGAAAGTACCAAAAATACATCCTCAGTTGGTATAAGCCTTGCACTGTAACCTTTGTCAGAGCTATTACAAATACAGCGCGCATATAAGCTCGAAAAGAAAGAAGCTGAAGCTGACTCTGATGAAGGGACATTTTTATTTGAGCAGAGTTTGTGCACAACTGTCTCATGGTGCCTTTTCAGGTCACATCATGCACCGACAGTATGCGACTACTATACAGCAAGGTAGGTAAGGTTACAAGAGATGGGCTCTCTGACACACCTCAGAAATTTAGGTAGCCTTACAATGTAAAATGGGGGAGCAAATGTACAACGAAGTTTTTTCTCCAGTGAACCACAAGGCAACGTGTTAGAACAACAGTTCCCTAAAGTAATTTTTGGAGATAGGAAACAATGTTTATATGACCTTTAGTTCCGGTAAGAGAAGAAAGTGCCGTGAGCCGCAAAACAGCGCGCATAGAATTTGGCGAAGCTTGCACAAAGCCGTGCAAATCTTGAAACTGCGAACCTAAACAATTATGATGATTAATCTGGTTACTTCTAAGTGGTTTTTAGGCCTTAGCTAGGGGGTGCATTTTGTTCTAGCTTGCTCCTTGGACACTGGTAGGCTCTTTCTAGGTGATGATGGGTTGTTTTTGCCCTGATTCTTAGCACCGACACGTAAGAGTTAAACAATTGACAGTCACAGAAACGGCATGGAAACATAGTCGTTGGCATAGGCCTTCTGTGACTTCAGGTTCATTTTGCAGCCACCGCTGCCTTTCCCGTTCACTAGTGTTCTATCGTAGTACGTTCTCGGGGTCCAGCTTGCCGTTGTCACAACATAAATTTACTGGCTAACCGTTGCCTTTTTCATATTTACTGAAGCAGTGGTGGTGAGTACCGAGATTTACCTGATTTGTGAGGTCCATATTCGTTTATGGTGATGACACTTTTTTGTGAGAAGCTGCGAAGTGATTCATACTCGACAGGCTGCACAAGTTACGGCTTGCCTAAACAGGAGGTGGAGGAGAAGGACAGAGGTTAGTAGCCTTAACACTGCATTCAGCTCCTTGCTTTAACAGAGTAGTCTAAACTGCTTCTCTGTTAAAACAAAGTACGCTGCATTCATTCTCGTGCGCAGCCTAATATTTTTTTAGTTAGTTCACTGCTGCTCTCACTTCTAATCATAGAACGTTAGCTTAAATTAGAATTTCGGTAATTGAATACTTACTAAATATCAACGAATGTGAAGTTGAAGATAGAGAGTTCAGAAAAGGAGAATTAGAAACAAAGGAAAACGAAAATGAGAAAGCGTTGAACATAGTCGCCGAGCACGTGTCTTTACAAGATGTCTGCAATGCACATTATTGGTGATATTCTCCACCTCAGCTGTTTCAGTGACGTCAGCAATCCCGTGGACGTCGATGCAGTCTAATATTTCACGCCCGCTGTCAAATTTGCTTTGTTTGCAACCTAAATAGAAAAGACCTAGACCACTCGATAGTTCCCGCCGACGTCTGTAAACGCTGCAGTGTCTGAGAGCGTTGACTTCGCTGGATACGCGCCATATTGTCGTCTAACTATTAGCACAGAGCACAAGCACATTGTTTTGATTTGGAATTATTAAGCGGATCAAGTTGATTCTGTGCGGTATCTTGCGCGTATCTTGAGCCTGGCGTCCACTCGGGTGTGCATTCGTTTTCCTGGAACTATTGGTTCAGCTTTTCAGTACGTCATCATTTTTATGCGAATATATCGTGCTGACTGGCGGTGAATAAACGTTGTCTTTCTTTCGGCTTCGGAAGGCGAAAATTAAAAGTGAAGAAAGAGCAAGTGTTTGACAAATAATACAGCAGCAACAGCAACGAAAGTTACAGCACAAAGGTAATTACCTTTTTAGAAATGCAGAATAAAAACAATGCCAAAACCTGAAGTGAATTAGTTAGGGATGACATTTCAGATCGCGTTCCTACGCAAAGTCATGCGTCTCTTTACTCTAAGTATATCGAACGCTAGTTATGTAGAGCGCCATTTTCGCTGGCCTTGAGGTGTCAATTTGATTGGGAAACGAAGATGCGAGGCACAAGATCTAGGACTAGACGTTCACAACTTGTGCTGCAATTTTTTTTAAGCTTGAGTGTTTAGCGCCAGGAATTTCAAAGTTCCTTTCTTCGTTTGTTCATTGCTATTATAGTTAGCAGTGCTATAATAATTAGCAGTTCCATCATCATTGCTATCATAAGTATCAGCAGCATTGACGTTATGAGATATGGTTTAGGGAAGGAGCAGCGATTGATTTTTGACTCCTGATATGTGAGGTTTAACGTCCCAAAAAGATTTTTGACTCTTTGTATCTCTAAATGGACATCGAGCTAAGCCTGATATGGTTGAAGACGACATAACACATACAGATGCAATACCATTACCGCGTTGTTTTCAGAGAAGGGCAAACAGTTGCAAGATATTTCGATAGCGTACTGCCTGTTCACAAACCTCAGCACATTAGGTATGGAGGGAGCTTGCTTTAGGCGACATGTATGCACACATGAATTCACTGCGGGCTCCATCGCTTGCGGGTGCGTGTTCCATTCCAGTCAATGAAGTGGAAGTCGATTATTGTCTAATTCAATTGATTGTAAGTCGCAATGCGAGCGCTGCCTCTCTCTCTCTCTCTGTACGTCGGACCACGTATTTATTCTTTCAAAGTGTAGCTTTCCCGTGGCCGCAGTCACCATTTTTAATGCTTAAGATTATCTGTTAGAATATTGTTACTCTTGACTGAAATTTACGAGGCAGGGACCATGAAGCTTTAGAAATAGAAAACGGTGCTCTTCTATATGAGTCCATTTATATCTTCTATTTGTTCTTAAAGATAGATAACCAAAAGTGTTATATACACAACTTCAGTAGCAGCAGCCCGGCCTTCTGGCGGCGGCGGGTTTTGATAGAGCCACTTTGTAACTCAAGTACTGCGTGTATGCTTCTGTTGCCGCTGCTGTCGCACCAAAGGAAGCAATGGCAGGGGCAGCTGTCTTCAATTTTTATTTTAAAAAAAACACTGGCGTATAGAATATGAGTTTGCGGGCAACCGCGCCACCTTCATACGCACACAGACACAAAAAATGCGAGTTGTTTATATGGAAGGTCAAGTCCAGCAGTGCGAGGCGCCGCAACGTCGAGTAAGAGCGGGTGCCTGTAAAGTTATTGGTTTCGATAGAGAGTGTCACTTGCAATTCAGGGAAGTTGTATTAAGTCGGTGTCTCTTTTTCTTTTCTTTACAGTAAGAGCTTTATGCGAATGGCTAGCAGGCGCCGCCGCCCAGGAGTGAGTGGTGAATCCGTATAACGTAGTTCTTCCTCACGTTGTAGTGTATATTTCTATCATTTTTGTGTGTTTATATTAGAGCGTTTTAATTTGATATTTTTAGAACCCGCCTAACTCCGAGTTGCCCGGTAAACTGCAGTGGAGCGGCGGACGATTTCTCGCATCAGTTATGTGTGTTTTTTTTTCGGAGTGGCATTTTCACAGTAATAGCACCCTCTGGCCAACTTCAGCCTTGTTAAATAAAACTACAGATTGTATTCTCTCTTTCACAAATTAAAACAAGTATCCATAACTCATTCGTTCATGAAGTATTGAGATTTGTTTTTACAATGCGTTACCAGTTCATTTCATAGAAAAAAAATAGAGCTTCAACTTTAAGACAGCCACCTGATAGTCAGCAGCGAGATCGCATTCCAGAGCCAGTTCAGTTCGTTTGGTCACCATTGCATCAGAGAATGTTTCTTCAACTGTGCCGTCTTCTTTACCTTGTATCACTATTTTTCATTCGGTGACTTGAAGCAAGCACAAAGAACTGTATTTGTGAAAGCGCTTTCGCGGCTTGCACAGAGCAGCTGAACATGAAGCCACCATGCACGTAAGAAGCCCGTTGAACACTGAAGGCAGCCGCCATCTTAAAAAATGCGGTCAGTCGACGCACGCATGCCGGAGGGCGCGCAATCGACACATATCGCTAGCGGCAACGACAAACACGCTACACGCTCCGATTACGGGTCGCCTAAACGGAGCTTCGCCCCATAGCTCGCTTACGTCCAAGCGGAGAGCGCATCAGCGATTGCGCCTCTGCTTCGCTGAGCGAAGTGCAAAAACAGCAAACTAAAATGCTCTATTGCTTCGCTTTCTTCTCCCACTTCCTGAGCAAATCCGTTCTTTTTTCTATCCGACTGCCCAAGCTGCTTGAAATGCTTGCACAGCCGGAATATAGAGAGACCTAGTCTGTGGAAGAAAAATGTTGCAAAAAGGCGTGAGTGAGTGAGTGAGTGAGTGACGCATAATCATTGTTCACAAAAGAGAGCCATGTTACTTCTTTAGCACTTTTTGTAAATTACTGAAATAACCCTGCAGATGGCCTTTCTACTTCTTTGTTTTTGAAACCACTCATTATGAGTTAGTAATAAATAACAAATGTCGAACTTTCTCCGCAGACAAGTTCTTGTTTCGAGATGAAACATATACAGAAGTCCGATTGCTTTTCTTTTAGAAGGATAATTATCCACAATGAAAAAAAAGGTAATACAAATAAAAACAAGCTGAAATTTTTTCTTCGCAAGGAACACCTTTGATAACAGAGGCTGCACAACGGAGAAAGTGTACTTAGACTATATAAACACCGGCCATAATTCGTTTTCTGCGCTTCTGTTGATTACCGAAAGTGAGCATACAAACGAAAGACGAAAACGCAAACAAGGAAAAAAACAATCTGTACGCACATATGGTAAACCAGGGCGACACATAGCGACTAAAAAAAAACAGCGCATGGCTCCTCTCTAGCATTTGTATGGTAACGAAAAACCCAGCGTACACTCATCTACAGCACAACTTTTGAGAGACATTTTCATGCGTACATCTCCTCGATTCTGATAGAATACCGCATACCACCAGTCTCACGTGCTAAGACAACACGCGGTGGTACACACTGCCACACACAATTCAATCAGCAATTTCCAGTACATTGCTTTGAAACATCTGCGAACCGCCAATATAGAGCAGCAGAAATCCACTATTGTAGCAAAAAGATATAATGTTATTTTGCTGAAATTCGCTTTTTCAATGAACGGGTTTTAAAAAATGAATAATGAGGAGACGTTACGGTTCGAGAGGGAACCAAGAGAGTTGACATAACGCGTGTCCTTTTCTTTCGAGGGACATCCTCGGAAGTGTTCGAGCGTGTGTAGAAGGCCCGTATACGTACACCCGTCGTCCTGTACACGAGATATTTAAAAATCCGAGGACTTCTTTACCTCGGGTGCTGACTTAGAGAAAAGCTGTTACACATGATCGATAGCAGAAGATTGTCTTCGTTGGCGGGACACACTTCAAACACTACGTGTACACAGGCGGCTTATATCTTTTTTTTTCTCCTGACATTGAAAATGAGGGCTTGCATTCATCCGAACAACTGAGCATGCATGCACTGCCCTATGGTTGCAGCCAGTTTTTATTCACGTTTTTTGTTTGTTTTATACTACTTTGCGGATGAGAAGAAGGTGGGAAAGAGAAAAGGTGATATGGAGGGGAAGAACAAATCGAGATTTTTTCACGAACAGAAATACCCGAAGGCTGAGCATTCATTTTCAAAGATGGTTGCTCTGACCACTTATTTCGAATTCTCTCTGCACTTACGCAGCTTCGTCAATGCAGGTTAGAAAGCAAAAAAAGTAGATAGCTAAAAGTAGCGCTTCTTTAATCATAAGCAACCCCATGTCAATACATAGATGCAAAAGCAGCGAAATATGACAATCACCAAGGAGAGTCATTGGGAACATGCAGATGTGTAGATTGAAAGGTGTTGAGCTCCAACGTTTACATGAAGCACAGTAAAACATGGACTGAGAGAGAGCCTGGCCTATCGCTCCGTTGCATTGTTCAAATGTATTTTGACGGTAATGAAATCAACGGAGTAAGGCTGTTATGCGGAGCCTATAACCCACGGATTTCGGTGGCGCCGTTGCACGCAAAACCCGAAAACCCGCGAGCGCAGATGAATGCTGCCCTCAGTAGTGAAATGGTAACATGCACAGTGCAACAGAGTTGTTGTGCTCGAGGGAAGCCGAGAGTAGTAGATGGAAAATTGTCGATAGAAAATTGTAGATAGTAACCGCCGAGAATCATAGATAGAACACAGAAAACCCTTAGTCACTAATCAGGCATTTTGTTGGTTAAAAGAGAACCTAAACGCTCCTACACAGAAGCGACTTCGTTCACGGCACAATGAGTTATTGAAATTACCTTGACCGTGCTTCTGCGGGTAGAGGCTCCTTGCCAGCCACGACCTGAATGCAGTAATAAGTTGATGACAGGAGAGATTCCCACGCTTCGGGGGGGGGGGGAGGAACCTGACAGCTTTATCTTAGAAGCTGGGTTCCCCTAGCGTTCTCGAAGAATGTGGTTTCGGATACTATCGCATTCATGCAGCTGGAATGTCGACCATTTGGCATAACTTCTGGGTAACGCTTAGACATCCGTAAAGTCCGGAAAAATAATCAGTTTGTATTCGCCTCCACATTGTAGCATTTTCTCTTACTCGGTCAGTATGCGGGGCCGCACATGTTTTGTGATTTTCTTTGTAATAAGCAGTAATTTCGTCATATGTGGTGATCACTTCCCGTGGGAAATCCACAGTTGCGTTCCCACGAGCGCTGCTATGACCCAGCCTTGCACGACATAGTGTCAGCCCCACTATTCTTTTTTTTGTGTGTGTACACCATTTTCCAGTAATTTATGCCTTCTTGATCATGAGTTATTGGCGATCAGCTGTTTCTCATAGAGCCGTGTTAGTTTTTACCGGGGTGACCCGACATTTGCCGTTGCCACGTTTCACAACTATTTCCTGAATATGAACGCATTACCATCATTGCTGCCTGCAGCAAGATAAGTGTTCCGGTGCTAAGCACTTGAATAAAAATCCAACTCCCGGAATTCAACAAAGAAACACTTTGGAGGAAATATAGCGCAATGTGAAAGAAAAAAATTGCACAACCACTGCGGGCATGCGAAATTGTTGTGCAAACAACATGGAGAGGGATGCCTAGATGAGAGGGGGAAGTGATCGTCGACTAGGAGCAGGCGCTGCCTGCGTCGGTGTTGCGAGGTGAGAAAAGGAAGTGGAGGAGAGGAGGGGAAGGGGGCGCGCCGCACAGAAAGGGTGGTCACGCCGCACACCGGACTAAGCTTGACCATTAGACGCTTTGCATCTCTAAAGAGAGAAACAAAGAGAGGTAGTTTCTCACGCCGGTACATGTCGTTACTAGTTTACCCCATTTTCACGTTAGCGTAGGGCTCCTGATTTTATTCTGTTAATCTTCCTTTCGTTGCTACAACACGAGAAAAGCAAACGTAACATTTCTTCGTGACTTCTAAGCAATTAGCTGACCACAGACTATTTGGTTACTATAAAAATTACTTTCTCGGTTTCTGTTGATTCTTTGCGGTAGCAACACTCACCAGCCCCGTACATCCGCATCTCAAGTTGGCCGCAAGTTCACTTCTTCTGTAGACGGTGAACAGGGACCCTCTTTGATCAAAATTTTGTGGCTTACATCTGTTCTTTTATCATGCTGCTTCTTCACTCCCACCTGTGGGTGGCCACTCGTTGAGGAATCTCAGCATTTTTGTTGTTAAACTACACTGCGTTTCCGGCTTCAAGTTCCGCTGTTTTGTTGTCCTACTGTGTTTCTTTTTTTTTATGCAATCTCACCGAAAATTCCTTTCTCTAGCTGGCTTTTGCGTTTCTTGCAGGTGACTACGCTCACGTAAAAATTATCGGTAAACCGTTAATTGTCCGTCTATTGGCCCTGCCTGCCTGCCTGCCTGCCTGCTTGCCTGCCTGCCTGTCTGTCTGTCTGTCTGTCTGTCTGTCTGTCTGTCTGTCTGTCTGTCTGTCTGTCTGTCTGTCTGTCTGTCTGTCTGTCTGTCTGTCTGTCTGTCTGTCTGTCTGTCTGTCTGTCTGTCTGCCTGTCTGTCCCTCCGTCTGTCTGTCAGCCTGTCTGTCCATTCATCTGTCTGTCAGTCCGTCTGTCTTTATGTCTGTGTATCTGTGTGTCTGCCTGTCTGTCCATCCATCAGTCCGTTCATCCGTCCGTCCGTCCGTCCGTGCGTCTAGTGAACACTCAAAGCACCGCCATCTCGCATGTTTTATTCATATACTCATCATACGCATGTACCGCCATCCAGCGGGTATTTCAAGGACCAGGTGTAGGGAGTTACGGAGGTGTGTGTGTGTGCGTGCGTGTGCGTGTGTGTGTGTGTGTGTGTGTGTGTGTTGTGTGTGTGTGTGTGTGTGTGTGTGTTGCGAAGCGCGCACGCAGAGCAATCGTTACAGGCTTCGCTTTACGAGCGCTACGAGTACGACGTGGCACTCTCGTTTTTTTTGCAATTATTCAGGATCGAGTATTTACCTCAAAATATTCCGATATATAGAAAAAACTTCAGAAGCACAAAACAGGCACAGAATTGATGGTTCGGCCACAACTAAGATATATACAGCACAAATATGTCTTTGGTGTTAAGTTTACATAGGATAAAGGCCAATTAACTGTAAGAACAATTCATGAAAGATAGTTGACTGAGTAATCAGAAAAAGCAGATGGTTTTTTTTGTGAGAATTGTTGCGGCACCTCTAGAAGCATATCTTAGCCACGCGCTTCTCTCTAGGTGACCTCTGACATCTGCTTTCTGCAGGAAAACAAAACAAACTTTATCTGAGGCAAGGGTTTCGAATACACACTCCACCTTCGGCTTGTACATGCCAGTTTTTGTCCCCCATTTTACATTTTAAATGAGTACTTTGTTACTTACTAGAAGCTGCACGTGAATGGCTAATCTAAAGCATTGTTTTTTTGTGAGGTACTGCATGTGATTATCATGTGTTAAAATACAACCTTGCAACAAAAACTACATTTTCGAATTGGCGTCGAGATTTTAGTGAATCTTAGCGCCCTGTTTTCTTCGAATATGGCACGCATCTGATATTGTAAACGTTTTTTTAAAAATATTCACGGATGTTCACAAATTCCACAAACAATCCCCCCCTTTCCACCTTCACCCTTTCTCGGCCCTTCCAAGACTAAATTCTTAGACTGTGATGTGCACTGTCTGAGGTGATATTAACACCCCTGATCCAAGCAATACACCAGAACACACAAACGCCGACATGCGTGTGCATGTGATGACTCGTGGCTACCAGACACGTAAATCAGGTATTCTGGTCATCTCTAACATTTCTCCCTCCAACACTTCTGCTTCTTTTTCTCTGTCGGGCGTTGACTTATGGGAACTATCGTGCTTTTCTTCTGAACAGAAGTAGGCGACAACGTAGCAAAATGATTCTCTTTTAGCAATTGATCCACAGTTGTTCACATTACAATATAAAATGAGTCGCACATTTACCGCAAAGGTGAATCAATGAATGTAATAGCAACAAATCATAATGTTATACGAAGTCAGGCTGACCGCCAACTTATGTGAATCTGACCTCATGCAACTCTACAATAGGCTGATGTAAGAGAATACGGGCTCTGTGAGCACACTTTTCGCGCCATCTCCTCGCGATGAGAGCGCAGCACGTAAAATCACATACGACCCCCAGTGACGGCTGCCGAGATATTCAGATAACGCGCTTTCTAGGGAGGACCCTGCTCGTAAAAATCAGATGTGAACAGGTACAGCTAAAAGAAACCCTCCCTCTCCTTTTTCATGTATTTTTTTTCATGCTCGTTAAAGACGGGTGAATTGTTTGCTTTCTGGTTGAGCAGGCAGGGGGGAGATGGGGGAACTGTGTCGCATGCGTCTTGGAGCTACTGAGATGGCCCACCTCATTTGATTTCCGCCCCTGCTCGTGAGCTCTTGCTAGCGGATAGAACGTACGATGCGTTGGAGGATAATTTGAATTTCGACTACATACAGTACAGGACGTCCATGGCAACGACAAAAAACTTTCGACACTGTGTATACAGTTGCTATCGCAGGTATAATATAATTTTGCTGTTTTTCTGCATGATGCCAACGTCATTCCTATTAGTGTTTTTACTGTATGGCGTCGTCTGTTGTCTGCTAAGTGTCTTTTTGTGGGAGTCTCTCCTGTCATCAAATAACCACCGTATTCAGACGGAAGTAGTTTAGCTGGGCCGAAAAGGCCGTGACGAGTTATTGGCCACCACCCTCCGAACAACTGGCAAGCTAAATTCAACAACCTCGTTGTGCAGTCAATAAGGTTGTTTCTCTCTCTTTCTCAGTGTCTCTAATTACTTGGAATGCTAGGGTAAGCAGCATCATGTGTCGCGCGGGATACATCTAAGTAATGGCTGCTTATTCAATATGTACCCTACCGATCTAACATGAAATCTACTATTTTACGCTATTTCTTGCTAGCGCACGCTTTGTTCCCCTATGAGAGAATGAGTTGTAATGGCATCAGGGCACACCAACATCATTTCACTAAGATACATGGTGAACCTTCCTAGTTACGCTGCATGACTCCATATATTCTTGTTCACTGTGCCCTTAAAAAGTCGTGTTTTCTACCGCATATATTTCTAGAAAGTAATCACGGCATTCGCATATCGTTTTCGAGCCGCATGGTTGCAAGCGACTATGCAGTAACGTCTGCACCACCTTCTTTTTACGGCGGTTCAGTGATTCCCACAATGATGTCACAAACAGGGTGAGTGCCCTTAACTATTCTTGCTAGAGGATGTTACAAACCACACAATAACTACCCAATTCATTAATTACGAACCTAATAAAGACTTGAATACGGGCATTCTTGACTGCCATGATGCTGTGACTTACTGTGCTGCCACAATGCCGTATACTACGGTGGCTCTGCTACGTTGCACCGTAACGAAAGTTTATTATTGCTACGAAACTGCTTGACACGTGGGACACATTAGCCTGATTCAATTTGAGCAGGCGTAGAGGGAATGTGCATGTAGATGGCTCGAAGTCGTCCAGCCTAATGACCGAGGGAGGGATGACTGACGCCGCAGAATCCTCTAATGAAAAAAAAGAGACGTATTCCATCTTCGTTGATTCGAAGGTGCCAGCGCGGGACGTCGCTGGATTAGGTTGATTGGAGGCGATGCAAGGAGCCATATTCGTTTTTTTTCTAATTGGAGGCTGAAAGCTCTGTATCTCTTAGTTCACTGCAGAAAAGCTTTGAGCTCGTGCATTGTGAGTGAGGTCTTAAATTATATTTGCGAATACCGGCAAAATAGAATGCACTACTCCAGAGTCTCATCGTGGTCTGCCTGGTGCTACGTGTTTTTTCGGTTGATAAGAGCACTATATGGTTTGGTCTGGTTTCAAGAATAAATCACCTGATGCTTGTCTGGAGCACTTGACACAAGTTTCGATTGAATTATTTAATAATTGATTTATATGTGGGGTTTGACGTCCCGAAACCACCATATGAGTACGAGAGACGCCGTAGTGGAGGGCTTCAAAAATTTCGCCCACCTGGGGTTCTTCAACGTGCACACAAATCTCAGCACATGGGCCTACTGCATTGTTGCCTCCATCAAAAATGCAGCCACTGCAGCCGGGATTCGATCCCGCGACCTGCGGGTCAGCAGCCGAGTAGTTTAGTCACTAGACCACCATGACGGGGCGTGAATTTTGAGGCCACTGTCAATTACAGAGTGTTCCATGTAATATAAAATGACGAGAAGTACGGAGAGGCAAGGGGGCACTGTGAGGAAGTAGCAGGTATAATATTTATGGTTATGTATTTTATACCTAGGGTTAAGACACAAACATTATTCAAAGGACTAATGACGTACATAGGTCCCTAACTTTCCATCAATGGGAAGGCTTCACTCCTTAGAATCAGTTCCAAAAGAAAAACTGCAAACAATATACTACCTAATATTCTTCTGCTCTTGTCCATTTGCAGCATAAAAACTTAGAGAAAGCGTTTTTGCTGATTTGATGTTTTTTTCTCGTTTGTTATAATCAATTTGACTTGACACCGTCCCACCTTCTTTAAATACTCTGAATAGTTCTTCATTAATTCGTATTTTGAGATACAAAGACTGCTCTTTCATGCAAATAGGCTGTCACATGAATGGCAGCCGACATATATTGCTGCTTCAGTTCATGCATTATATCAGGTTGTTTCGCCAATTCTAAAAATTAGGGGACCACAAAGCATCACCTTCAGGAGTTTTACGCGATAGTGACATCCTATTTCTATTGCGTACTTCAAACGGTTAGTGCAAGAAACCTTTTCGATTTTGGCCACTGCGTGGCCTTAAGGAAATAGATGCATTAGCGAGTGTGCCTTTTGTAATGAGGTACTGGCTTTCAACCAAGGAGTCATTATGATAATTGCATAACGCGATGCCCGTTAGAAATGGACGCTTGCACCAGGCTTCATTACTGCAATATTTCATGTTTCATTGCGAAGTATGTATACTGGACGCATGTGTTTGTGAAGCATGAAAGCTACTTTCACTGCATTTCCAAACAGAGAAAGTTCTCTTCACTGTTTTCACCAGCAGAGGCGTGGCCGTGTGGT
The DNA here is from genome assembly GCA_013436015.1 of Rhipicephalus annulatus. Taxonomy (NCBI): domain Eukaryota; kingdom Metazoa; phylum Arthropoda; class Arachnida; order Ixodida; family Ixodidae; genus Rhipicephalus; species Rhipicephalus annulatus. Next base: position 286,955 of record WOVY01012367.1, read on the forward strand.
AGATCATCCACTTGCCACGCCAACTTCCAGGGTTCAATTCCCACCTGGAACCAAACAACCCTAGTTTGGTCCCCACTCAGCTCCAGAATTTTTCGTAGCGTTCCAACTAGGAACCAACACATTAAACACAAATAATCTATATTAAACGAGTGTCATCCGCCATTTTATTCTAACTTTCTCTTCCTATTTTTGTCATCCCCTCATTCCACTTCGTCCTATTTCGCGCGTTTATGGCAGACCACTTCACTCTTCCCGACTTCTTTGATCGCACCTCCTGGTGCAATACTTGAATACGTTGCTTATGGAAGCACACTATTTTTGACCCGAAGCTGCAGCGTATACCACACGTTCTTCAGAATCCCGTGCTGAGACGTGGTCTTGACAACTTGGAACGGTCCGTAATATTTGGTATTTGAAGGAGCAACTCTTTTCCTCACAAGGGTATATTTTCCCGGCTGGATGGGTGGTATGTCGCTGTTTTGCCATTTATCAATATTCCTCTTCATCCGCCGCTTACACACTTCTTGTCTTTCGACATTTCTCTCGGCTTCCGTAAGCTGTAGTTTTTCTAGAAGGCCTAGATCACGATCTGCCGGTAGTATGGATGCTGTTCCGGTTGAAGCGAAATGAGGACTGTAGCCTAAACCCGTGGTGATGAATCGGTTGTGGTGCTTCACAGCGGCCTCATGGCAGCATTTCCACCCTCCGATAAAATCAGGATACATCTTCAAAAACTGTTTGATGTCCCGTGTGGCCCGTTCTGCTAATCCTTTCGCGGCCGGTTGATAGGGAGAAGAATATTATTGACAATTGCATGGTCTTTAGCCTATCTTGCTAGTTTCGTACTATGCAAAGCAGGACTGTTATCGTAGACTATAGCGTCTTGGTGTGCTTAAAACACGCATCATTTAGTACATTGATGACACTATTCGCATCTTCTTTCCCTGCTTTGGCCACAATAGTTCTGGTACGTTCAGCAATGAAAAGCAGAAAAGCTTTCGTTCGTCTAACCCCTTCCCCCTTCTTTTTAAGCTCTGCGAAGTCTAGATGAACCACTTCAAAGGGTGCATTTCAATATTCGGGGTTCATCATGACATCTGTCGACTGCTTGTACTTCACTTTCTTTACCTGGCAAGGATGGCAGGTCCAGATAAATATACTGACGTTGTTTTCATACCTGGTATTTAAACCTATAAGTGGAAATTTTCTCGAAAATGAGCCCATATTGACGATTGTCTATTTTTTGTCAACCGCCTGGGCAAAACATTTCACTCGTAGCTTTTTCGAGAAGTGGCCATGTATAGCGTTAATGCAGTACATTTGATTGATCGATCAACCGATTATGCGCTGTAGAAACAGCGAATCCAGAGGTGGAGGGGTCTGTAATTTAGAAACCTTCTAATGTCCCTCCGGTGCTCAACTGGCCGGTCAGTCTTTCCTTTAAGGGGCATGGTAGAAAATGCTCATCATGAAAACATAAAAAAATATCTTGCAAAGCAGGAGAATCATCGTTGTTGCTATTAACGTGCGAGAAGTGCATGCACGGAGTGCACGTTCGCAATTACGAAGAAGAAAACCACCAAAAACTGAAGACTACCATGACTCCAAAGATTAGTGGAACAAAATGAGCATTTCGTGAGGATGTAAGAAAGTGTGCAGCGAAGAGAGAGAGGTTACCCTACTCAATAAAGTCAGCCACACACTAACTTTCGGAAACGGAAAACGCTTTCAACTGACAACGAAAACGCAACCGAACAGGTACGCCAAATTCAGCAGCCTTCAAGCTTTTTTGTGTATTTAATTTATTCATTTCTTTTTCTACTTTTAACGATCGGCATATGAGAGTGCTGGTGCAGCAAGTGCCCAGTCCTCAAGATTTTTTCTAGTTCCTACCTGTGGTCTCCTATCGTCTTTTGTGCAGGTGTCGTCATTCGCTGTAGTGCGGTTCTGCCCCCCATTGTGTGCAGTTCTTAAAGAACGTCTTACTTTAAGCCTTTTCAGTCGCCGTCGTTGCGACAAAGGCTTCCGCGTCGGCCATCGTGTTCTTCCCGATTGTGCCAATCTTCCCATTCATCGCGAAATTCTCAGAAAACTAGAAGAAGTAAGAATAAAAAAGTTCTCCTTTGTACGTGTCCATGCTATATTACAATTTAAGCAGCACGCGGCAGGTTTCTGTTTTAAAGGCAGCATGCAGAATGCTGAATTCTGCTTTACTCGTTTTGTGCATCACAAGTGAAGCACAATTTCTGGGTATTCTTTTGTTTTCTTGTGCTGACGAGTTCACCGACCTTTAGAAAGTAGAAAGACGCTGTACTGCAGTGCATTCTTTTTTCTATGAAAACGAGCAAGGATAAATTTGGAAAGCGACATATATTTCAACGCTGACAACTGCAGAATGGCATATTTGTCATAGGAAAGCTACACTGTGCCGGAAAATATCATGTAATGAAGACATGAATCTATTTGATGTGTCTACAAAAAAGGCACTAGACAAAGCTGATTCTCAAGCAGCTAATATTAAAAGACAGGCTCATTCAACTTCACTCACGCAAATATAGTGAAGCAGGGGATACCAGATAGCATTTTAGTTACCCATGCTTCTTTGCTACGTCAAGAATGAACGCTCTGTTCACGAATACAGTGCGCAACGGCAGAAAAACACGCGCACGTCGAAATTTTCGCATTTTGATATATCATGTTACCGTCTGTCGCGCTGCATTTTAAGGGTCCTCGTGAATGTATTTTTTGGACCCGAAGCAGCTTATGACTGAGTTAAGGCCGGGGTGTACGATCACCCTTGCAGCGCATGCGCGACATCTGGCCAAAGCATTGCCAGAGTACCCCCATTTCTTGCCTCTGAACGTCACATTATTTAGTGCAAAGCATTTTTCAACGTACTGCGGGTACATTCAGGGTTTTTATCAACGTTTCCATCCATCCAGCCACCTAGGTGAGGGTGCTCTCGTGATCGCCTTCTTTCTTTGGGATAGACCAAAATTAGTGTGGGAGGGTAAGAGAGTCGAAAAAATATGACTGTCTCGGCGGGACATAAATAATGTGAAATTACCCTCGCACACGCACATGGTTCAACCCTTTCCTCCAGACATGCGTGACACATACCGGTCATTTCCAATGGAGGCGGAAATGCTGTAGGCCCGTGTGCTCAGATTCGGGTGCACGTTAGAAGAACCCAGATGGTCGAAATCTACGGAGCCCTCCACTACGGCGTCTTTCGTAATTATATCGTGGTTTCGGGACGGTAAACCTCGTATATCGATCAACACATACCGTTATAGGGTTCGCGGCATGCGGGTATGCGCCACCGGAGATCAGCAATTTATCTACGCAGTAACGCTGAGGAGAGACGTTGGTAACCTAAATGCGAGAGCATGAAGAAAAAACTGACATCAGCTGCGTTTAATCAATGAATGCAAAGAACAGTTATCAGCATCCCATCCAGAATCGAACTTAAAGAGCGTGCGTGGCAATCAGATATTCCACCAAAAAACCCACTACAGGCATCGGAACTGTTCTAAAAAAAAGGCACTATGCAGGCGTATTGTGGGGAAATTTTAAATGTTGGAGTGTTTGTTATGTAATTCAACGCAAAAGCGCTAGAGAGTTAATTTCGCAGATATTCCAGCATCGGTGTCGTTGGTTCCGAGAAAAAAAAATCATCATCTTTGCATGACCAAGAAAGTTGCAAATATAATAACTGACAAAAAATTCAGGGTCTCAGTAGGAATCAAACCGGGATCGTTTGCGTGGCAAGTGGGTGTTATACCACACAGCCACGTATCTGCTTGAGATTACAGTGAACACAACTCCCTATGCTTGGAAATGCAGTGAAAGTAGGTTTTATGATTTACAATTCACACGCGTCCTGGGTAAATGTTTCACAATACAACGTTGAAATAGGTCGTAGTAATGCGTGAGACTAGCGTACATACCCATCGGGCGTCAGAACATGTAACTATAATGAGCTCATTGTTCAAAGCCAGTCACACACTGCAAAAGGCATGCATGCCACAGTACCCTTAAGGCCACGTAGTGGCTGCGTAACAAGTTCGAAAACATTTCATGCACTAAGTGTTTGAAGTACGCACTAGGAGCAGAGCACTGCTATCGCTTTCAAATCTTAAAGAAGAAGCCTAAGGGAACCCCCAATTTTTTTGAACATTACATATACTTCTACGACACAAAAGTTACGTCTGGTTGACGTCAGTTGTAGTTAATCACCGTGAATGGAAGTTTGTTTACGTAGAAACTATCCAGGCTTACCATCATCACAAGCACAAGCGCTAGAAATCCAGCATGTCGCTGCCTCTGTAGTAAAGCTCATGTTGCTGTTGGCATCGTACGCAACTGTAAACAACTGGCTATATAAAGCATACTTGACTGCTAAATATATGTCTCTACGCATGTTAAACATTTGTATGTATCTTATGGGTAATGTTATAACGTTTCGCTCAATAATAAATGCAGCAGAGTAGCAAGCGCTCTACATGCTTGGCATAACTTCGATTTCCAAAGTACGTGTGATGTTCAAATTTTTTTTCGATCTAGAAATGGTTTTCTCGCGTTAGAAGCTGTGAACATTATTAAATCTTTGGCTAAAAATATGTGCGTAATGAACATTGGCCTAAAAACACGCCACTCGATCTATTTCAGTTTTTTGTTGGATACCCATTCACGAAATATCTTTCTTAGCGAGCCAAATAGAACACCGCCTTTCAACAGAGCCTGCTCGCTGCAATTTTAAATCTTCTAAAACAAAAAAAACTTGCAACCTGAAGCAAAAAGGCGGTAATAAGCAACCATTTGCACATCTCTACTCTCTCTCTCGCTCTCTTTCGCCATTTCACTACCCCGTTATCACTCTTATTAATTCCCACTTTGGCATCGGCCCTCGAAGAATTCTGCCGCCATTACTGGAGATTTATTTCCAATGAAAGTCTCATTGCGAACGGCCGACAAGAGAAGCAAAAACAACGAAGCTACCCGTGTAAAGGGCAAGCGCAAATTAGCCGTAGGAATGCGTCCAATGTCTATTGTTCTCTGATTCGAGAGTTGCTGCTTTCTCATTCTTCTTGTTTACTTTTTTTTAAATTAAAAGCAAACACGTGCCTTCTTGGCTATTGGTTGCATTTTCACCATTTGTCGACCACAAACAGTGCCCGAACTTGGATAAACGAAAAAGAAGTGCGCGATGCATTTTGTTTGCCTACGCCTCGCAAAGCATGCCCTATTACGAAAACATGCAGGAGGAAGAGATACATGGTCAGTACTTTAAAGTTGGTATCAACAATTTTTATATTTCACCGATGGACAAAATGTTTGCATGAAATGAATCTGCCAGACAAACAGATCACGTGTGTTCAATAAACAGCGCTATGGAAGAAAAAATGAAATGCAGGCACCCATGGAAAGAGGCTGGACTTAATCTTTAAACCAGAACTGATAGACTGGTGTCCAAAAGAGATCTGAAATTACACAGTAAGTGAAAACTGATTTCAAACAAAAGGTGCCAAGACAAAAAAAATCACAGCATATGCACAGAGTGAATGATGATGAGTGGGACAAGCGTCCGTCAGTCCGTCCATGCTTCCGTCCGTCGTGAGCCGATCCGTGCATCCATCCGTCCTTCTGTGCATCCATCCATCCGTCCGTCAGTGCGTCCCTCCCTGAGTTCGTCCGTGTGTCCAGCTGTGCGTTCGTCCATCCTATCGTCTGTTTGTATTTCTGTTCATCCGTGCGGTTATCCGTCCGTCCATCTAGTGAACACTCCAAGTACCGCCATTTCGAGTCTTTGCATCGCAATCGTAGTCGCGCGATCGTCTCTCTCCTTCCCCTGTGACACATACTGGTCTATCCACTGTAGTACATACCCGCTCTCTCGGGTATGTGCCACCAGCGGTTACGCACAACGCCAACGGGGCACGCACTAGCCACGCCATAAGAAGCTTCGCCCTTAAACAGCACAGCTGCTATGAAACACGCTTCTTATCGAGACCAGTTTCACTCACTTTGGCCAAGCTTGTTCCCAGTGAGCGAGACGCCAATACAAGGCCACGCTGCTGGTTGTCTGCGTCCAAATGAGTGAGCTGCTTGACCAGCTTGCTAAAGGCATTCTGCCGCTTGAATTTTACGACGTTATATAGTCAAGTTAAGAACAGTCATTTATTATTTTCTTATTCCAGGACCACAGCCATCTTAAGAGCAGAGGTTCTCTTCGCTTTTGAAAACCCTGAGAACTGCCCTTAAAGAAACACTAAAGAGCAAAACGATCTGTCTCGTATTAGTAAAACATTTTCCCAATTTTGAATGCACAACTCTTACTACGACACGATGCTTGTTAGGCGAGAAAACGCGCGGAAAAAAAAATGCGTGTGGAGATGCCACCTTGCGCTTCCCACACCAAACACCGTGATGTCATAAATTTCGAAGTTGTTCACTGGGTCCTGAGTAGCTCCTATTTGTTAAAAATTAGGTACGTTATCGTCTGCGGGTGCCACACACCTGTAGCATAGGAAGTCTCAGAAAATTTCATCGAGGCATTGTTGCGAAAATACGAAAACACATTTTGAAATTTTTAACTTCATGCATGGAGTATTGCGTGCGAAAATTACAAAATAAAACAAACTTTTTTTCTCCGCTAATAATGAACTTACACTACTGAAACATCTTGCATTAGAGTTCTGAAAGGGCAGTTTGTCAGTTTAAACCAATTAATTGTTCATCTTAAGTGTTCCTTCAAGGAGTTCAGCAAATAATTTTAGTACTGGTGGCGTGGCTACACTTCCCTGACATAAAGTGTGCGCAGGCGAAACATTCTTCGAGAATCTTCTTCGCAACATGCATGAAAGAGTTCACAAAAACAGCATGGTATTCTTGTCGTCCTATAGAAACAAATAAGATATGAAATATTGTTAAATCTTGAACTGGAGCATATACTGAGCGTTTGGAGCGCGTTTGCCTAAAGTAAACCAAGATCATCAATTAAATACCTCAATTAAACATTTCACAAGCCAAGGAGAAAATAAAGAACAGAAGAAGGGCCTAAGAGGAGCTGTAGAACAACTTGTCCTTGTGTGACGTAACCTTTAACGAATCAAAAATTGCACCACAAATCCGTGATACTTTGGCGCAATCTGTAACAGAGTTCTAGTCTCCAACACAGCTATCCCATGATGATAAAACAGCCAGTAATTATAGCAAACGCTTATGCGTCGCTCAGACAGATACCACAGCATAGCAATCCTTTAATTTCTGGTCCATGTGTGTGTTGCGCAAAAGAGTCACGAATCAGTAACAACACTCGCCCAATTTGTCACTATTGTTCTATCTCAAAACATGCGCCAGTGCAATCCCACTTGCACGTGTCCTCACAGCCTTTTGCCTCAACGAAAGCAAATGTACCATTGTGAGTGGATGAAGAACAGTAGTCAGTTAACGAGTTCACTAAAATAAAAATGAGAAAAATTATAATAAATACAGTGAATTTGTTGCGATATTGCAAATTTAGTGTCACTGAATAGACGGGTCAATTATCAGCGATGTTTAACTGCAGCCGGATTTTCACATGACAAGCTGTGTCCCAAAGACCCTCGATTAGTACCACTGCTCAGATCTACATGGTAGGTAACTTAAATGTTTTGTCGGGTGCGTTGGTTCATAAAAAATACAGCATATTCACGGAATGAATGACTGATAGTGTGGCGAGAGCGTCTGTCTGTCGGTCTGTCCTGTCTCTCTCTCTCTCTCTCTCTCTCTCTCTCTGTGTGTGGTTGTGTTGTGTGTGTTGTGTGTGTTGTGTTGTGCTGTGCTGTGCTGTGCTGTGCTGGTTACGCCGGAGGGATGAACTTCCGTAAACCATAACGAGCTTCGCCCCCTAAAACAACGACGAGACGCAAGAGGAGAAAGCTACACTACTGCTCTAACAGAGCGCCCGTGTAGTGGCCTTCTCTCATTGTGCCTCGTCCTTTTTGTGGACTCAGATTTAATCCTACGTGGAGGATTAACGCTAATTATGAAAGCACACGCCAAATGTGGAGCGCAAGTTAAAGAACTGTGAAATACATCAGTGTTTCCCATCCCCGTTTCCGCTTCAGACGAGCTGAGCGTTCCTGGCATTTAAAAGTATCACGCTTTTGCAAGCAACAGCGTCAGTTCATTCGGACTAGTCGCTTGGACTTCGGAGCTACACGTGTCGCTCGCTGAATTTGTTTTTTTTTAAACGGGCAGCGCGCGCGCGGAATTAGAAGAGACAATTTTTACGTACATTGGGAGACAAAAAAATGTATGCATGTAAGTACACTGATTGAACATTAAAACGTTATAGGCACGTTGAACGAACTCACGAGGAATGCGCTGCTTAGTTTGAAGCCTGTTGAGTAAACTAGGCACAAACACGTAGAACTTTTTTGTGGACGCCAGTCGAGAAGGTAACTCCAACGCGATAAAAAAATGTGCAGCTGCTTCAACTAGGCCAGAATTGGAGTATGCTAAGACGTATACTCGCCAGCTGGAGTTGAACACAAGGCCGCAATGCACTTCAGAGACAGTGTCTTCGAAAGAGAATGCCTCTGTTACAACATTCATTATTGTGGAATCCTGCTGATAAAGGTTTCCTTCGGACAACCTTAGCAGCATTGGGAGGTCTACAGCGCACATAAGGGAAATCCAGTAAAGGCATTTCAGACAGGGTAAATCAATATTTTTCGGAATAACGGGTTATTCGAGGCGTTACTGTTGCACAAATGCTTCCCTACAACGTGCTCAAGATAGCCAATGGCATCATACTGGCTTGAGACAGAGCGATTTTGATTTTTTTTAGAAACAAACAGGCACAATGAAAAACTCGTTGTTTCTTTTGACCCTCGCGGTGCTGCGTTCTTCGATGTAACATGATAATATTCATACTGTGCGGCATGCACTGCGATAAATATGTACTACTTGTCTGAGGACGTTCGTGAGAGCAAACACTTGGAGAAATCCGTATAGATACATCAAAAGCATAAACGATGAATCTTTTACGAAGGCATCCGACATAGGCACACACTAGTACCGTCTTGTTCTGGTGTCTGGGCGTAGTTTCGGTATTGCCGACTTGTAAAAACATGATCGACGACCATGAATTGAGAGAGAGAGAAAGAATATAAGAAAGGTATGGAAGTTAACTATGACTGCATCCAGTTTGCTACCTTACATGCATGAAAATGAGAATAAGAGAGAGAGAGAGAGAGAGAGAAAGAGAGACGGAGATGCACATTGCAGACCGCATACACGGTGCAGGGTTTCACAGGTGGTCGCTAAGTGATGTTGCTTTCAAGAATTGTAGAAGGGCTCGTGTGGCTTTCTGGGGTGAAGGGAGTTTCCGCCCGTGCTAGTTCATCTCGATGACATAGCAAGGAACGACACCTCTCGGTCTGTTCTGTTCTGTTTTAACTGTTTTGTTGTGGAGAGGTTGAGGTGCGTATTGCCTCGGCTACTTCATATCACAAAGTTCTGCAGCAAAAAATAAAATAATAATACAGAACGGTACCCGAAAATTAACAATACGAAAAAAAACATAATAGCACACTGAAACCAGTTCAAATATCATGCCAATACACAGTTTTCTTCACGCAGTTCACACAGTCATAAACTACTTACACGCACACCTTACTAATCTAATGGTAATCTCTCGGTCATGTCATGTCTTTTTGTTCTTTTAGATACGCGCGAAAATAAAACAAGTACAACGTAACTCACTAATTGCTGCAGTCGCGCGATTCACAACATACCCAATTGAAGCAATGAAATTATATAGTAAACACTTAGGCGTATAATATTTCGAGCTGTTTTCAGGGATACGGTGTGGATGATCCAGTGGGTGTATCATGAGCTTGAATACAGGCTTACCAGAGAATGCGCAAAGTATTTGCACAAGAGTGGGCCATTCTAGGCATGAGGAAAAAATTTTTAAAAAGCTTTAGACATTGTAAATAACACAGATAATTGCACAAGTCAAACATACGATTGCCTCTAACGTTTTTTAAACTTGTCAAACCTCATGGATTGCTATTAATTCGATACAGTTGCCACCTGCAAAAGCAAAGCTATTGTGGGTGTCATATTGGTTTACTGTCGGCATAAAGATAGCGCTGCCTACTTCCGTCATGATTAAGGTCAGGCAACGCCTAACGACCATGACGATGCAAGCTTAGCCTGTCGTAGCCTCTGAGCTACGTAATTTTACAATCTTTTTGCCACGTTCCTCCATGCAAATCCGACCTGAGAAACAGGCCTCGAGGAAGAAAGTAACCGTGCAACTACTAATAATAGACCAGTAGTACACGAGTAATAGCTAAACAATCAATGTGACATATTAATCATTCATTCGCTCTTCTACCTCTTTGTTTCGTCGCATACGGTGTATCACGTGCATGTCATCACACGTATTCTTCACATGTTTTAACGTATTCTTGCACCATCAAAAAAATAAATGTACAATTCAGTCGATTTTCTTCGGCGTTGAAATATTGTCCAGAGAATGGGTTGAAAACTTCTCTGCTGTTGCATGCGCTTGATTTGGTGGACTGCCAACAAGTCAAGCAGAAAACTAGCTGCGACCGGGCCTCCCTAATTATTCTTGATCAAGACAAAATGCCTCGTCACTCCCAGAGCACCTAATGCGTAAAGAGGACGATCGAATATGCCAGCGAAATCGCCGTGTCGACGTCGCAGATGCCGCCAGAACTTACCGGGTGACATAGTCTATCTCTTGTTGCTTCTTATTTTATCTTTTTCACCAGGAAGTCGGTGGAAGAAATAAGCTTTAAGTGTGATACTTCAGTTTGAATGGACTGCGAAAGCTTTCGTGACAGCATTTCGAGGCATGAGGATTATGGATTGCGAAAATTGCACATTTGTTATTGCTGTTTTTTTTGTAGTGGCTCTGTGCTGATTTCTTTGACAATATGACACGAGCTATCAGACAGTGGCCGTATTATACCGAGATGGTAATATTGAAAAAAAAAACGCTAGCGCAGAAGAAAACAGTGAGTGATGACACAGTTTGTTTCGTCTTACCATGTATAGCACAACAGAAAAAAATGACCCCAGTTTCCCGAGTGGGAACACTGGTTAGCATGCGGAGCATATATGTTGAACTGCGATAAATGTGGTTTATAATTTGCGACATGCGTGTGTGTTATGAGTGAACACGAGTGAACACGCACACACGTATGCTTCGAAATACGATGTTTATTGATAAGGCGCTTTGGGTGTTTTGAGCAAGATGGCTTTATGGTCCGTGAAGTGAAGGGTGAGTGGGTCTGGTTGCAGCGGTCGAAGGTCGAAATTTGCAAAGACATGGTCAATGCACGTCCCGCGAACCGTGGTCAGCTGATGCTTGCCGTCGTGCGTTGCTCGTTTCGGGGAGTGCCGCGACTCCATGTAGTCGACCACCCAATCGTCCTTGAGGACGTTGACGTTGAAGTCGCCAACTATCACGATGGGTCGTCGTTGCGGTCGTTGTTTCAGGTATTCTTCCATGGCTTCGTCGACGTACTTCTCCACGGCGGCACGCGATAGGTTGGGCGCGAGATACATCGTCATGACGTCGCCTCCGCAGACGTTAGTGACTCAGTGCTCGCCGTTGGCGCGTTGTTGAGCGCCGGGACGCAGTTGGAGGTCTTCAACAGAGTCGACGTCGTCACGCTTAACGTAAATTCTCACGCCGCCTGCAGGTCGTTGGAACCCGTCCGTGCACGCGGCCGGAGCGTATCCCGCAACGTCGACGTCATCGATGGCGTTCCGCGTCTCGGTGAAGCAAAGCACGTCCGCTCTTATCTTTATTTTCACCAGCGACATCGGACGTGGAGTGACCGCACAAATTAACCGACGAAGGGCGGCCCGCCCCGACACTCGGTTATTTATAGCGAGCGCCAGCCCCGGCCTGCGCATGCGTGCGTTAGGATGCAGCTGGCGCACGTGAACCTAAAGGTGGTGCGGCGCGCGGAGGGAAGAAGCGAGCGCAGCGCGTGCTGTGTTGAGAGGAGGAAGGGAAGCACTGGCGGAGGAGGAGGGAAGGCTGAGGACGGCGACGGCGCATGACTAGCCCCTAGTATAACAAGCTCCGCATGTAAAAATATAATTTTTACGTGACAGGGGCCACATGGTCGTCCCTCTTCTATTCAGCAGCGCAGGATGAATATCCCTCACGAAGCATTTACCCCAACAAGCACGCTAGCGTTATTATAAGGCACAGCATGAATAACAAAAGCCGCAAAGGATGAGTTACCTTTAAGGCAGGCAGTGAAGCACTTGTACACCGTAATGAGGAATACCTGCTGTGTAAACCAAATCACTCAGAAAATAAGTTTTTCAGGTTCCAAAAAGGACTATTGGTCAAACGCAATTTTTAGTTCATACATTATGTGTATAATTTAGTAACTAGCATGACAACAATCTTTTTGTGCATCTTCGTAAGTTTGCTTTCTTGGTCTCGAGCGTAAAGAAGACTAAAGGATGCTCTCAATTTATTTTGAATACGTATAGTGTCCCCAGTGGTACATTGGGATTGGTCTGCAGAGCTAGCTGCGGAATATACCAGCCATCGATACAGTAGAAATACACTACAGTGATGAAAACATTAGTGCACCACCTCTTTTTTTTTCACCCACCTTAAACCAGCGCTGACACACCATCACCAGCGAGGAAAGCGCTGTCGCAAAGCGACTTCATTCTTACAAGGTTACATTATGAGGTGAAAAAAAAACGTAAAAAACTATTGGACACATACTCCAAAACACAATCAAGTCCTCTTTCATCAGTCGATCATTAAAGAAACAGTAAACTCCAATGTTTTAGCAAAAGAACTAAGAAGAGGGACTATTCGGGCACATTATGAAAGTCTAAGCGACACTGGATGGTGTCGCAAATGGGCAGGAGCCTTGGACCCATCAGCCGCAAGTACTGTGTGCTCGAATCGTACCTCCATTAAAAAAGAAAAAAATGACAGCACCGAGACTATGTGAAAGACATTGCATTACGCTCCCCTTGCGCAAACTATGTCCGAGACAACAGGCAAGGAAAGCGTCAGGCTATTGGTGCGGCCATCGTAAACTGCTTTCTGGTTCTTTTATACAAAAAGTGGGCCCAGCTGTATATTTTACCTCTCTGTGTTCCTCAATTAAGTAGAGTCCTTTATAGGTATTTTCAATGTACAGTTCGCCGCCTTCGTACAGTTAACTTCTTTGTTCTATAGTGTGTTGGTTTTGTCTTACGTAAAGCTAATGTCATTGTTCATGCGAGATTACACGCGTCAAATCATTTCTTGCAAATGCAAATAAGTTTTTGGAGAACTTGAGGCACTTTAAGCTGATCTATCTATCTATCTATCTATCTATCTATCTATCTATCTATCTATCTATCCGCCTACGTCATTGGTATGGTTGGGTGAGAGGTTTTAGTGAATGTAAGTCTGGTCAATACATGTGTAACTTTAAAATCCCGAAAAAGTGCATTGATTGTGAATCAGCATGGGTTTCTCACTGGCCGCTCAACTGTCACTAATCTTGCCGGTTTGCCCTGCCGTGGTGGTCTAGTGGCTAAGGTACTCAGCTGCTGACCCACTACTCGCGGAATCGGATCCCGGCAGCGGCGGCTGCATTTTAAATGGAGGCGAAAGTGTGTGCTCAGATGTGCCCGTGTGCTCAGATTTGGGTGCACGTTAAAGAACCCCGGGTGGTTGAAATTTCCGGAGCCCTTTACTACAGCGTCTCTAATAATCATAGCCTGGTTTTGGGATGTTAAACACCACATATTAATCAAAATCTCGTCGCGTACGTCATCGCACCCTTTGTTCCCGACACGTTTGCCACGTATTCGTACACCACGGGCCACGTGATGGAGGTATGCATCACAGGTGCTTGGCAATATATCTGGAATGGTGAAGACAGACATTGGCAATTTTAATGCAAGAGTGTTAAGAATAATAAACGTAGGAAGCATCGACCCAACAATTCTACAAGATAAAACTTACGATCGGAGCAAGAATCGAACCCAATTCCGTTGCGTAAACAAAGCCACGCCAGGTCTTCAAACTACATGCTTTGGAAAAAAATACCCTGTGCAGGCGTAACGCCAGGGCAATGTCAACTATGTTTGCAGTTCTGGCAATTTAATTTGATACCAAGGCAGTGAACAGTAAATGTGTACTCCTATTATGCAGGCATCACGTTGGGTTAACGTTAATTGTTGTTCGAGTGTAGGCTTCACTTTAATAGTAGTCTTATCAGCATTACATTTGTATACCTGTGATTACGCAACCTATAATCATGTTTCGCTTGACCCGGAGGAATAAGATAACCAAAGTTATATACTGTCGTAATTTCGTGAGAAAAAAAGATGGAAACTATTTGCTACCGCGAAACAGTGTGTTTCAGAATCATGTTCTTCTTCTTGTTCTTGATGCCCTTAATTCACTTGTTGCTCATACCCACTGTGAGTGATCGGAGCTGTACACGGAACGCCCTTTCGTCTTCCTCGGCTAATGCTACAGTGCCGCTAACCGGAGTCGGCAAACTACCTCCATTGTCGCTCTCTTATATACGTATATACACGTGCAAATACAGTATTCGCATTACGGCATCGTTACCTGCAGTAGCTTCTACAATACTGACATATTCGGTCAAATGTGTGTACTGACCTTGCACGTGACCATAAGTTACCCTTTAAACGCCAGTGTAGTCGGCATTCTTGATAAGCCTACGATGTGCACACAACCTCCACACCTTCGAAATCACGTGGATTCATGTTCTAACGCTTCGTTCAAAGCCGAAAATGCACTGGACAATCACCGATCCGATGCCCCACATGACACCAATTCCGAGAAAGGGTGGGATCTGCAGAATATTGTTCTCGTTTCTTTCTAAAAAAATCTACCTATACTTGTACGACATCCTATAATGTACTTGTGTGCATAGTGCAATAAATTTTCACTTATGACGCTGAAGGACTTTGCTGTTTGTCTAGCTATTCCGCAAGTCCCCTCTACTGCTCCTTTATAAAACGCTTTAGGATTCATTTCTTCTTTGATAAGAGTAGGCTTCGATTGCCGCAAATGAAGAATATTCACGCCTCTCGACTAACTCCGTTCTCGCTCAAACACTTTGGCGAAAGCATAGCCGAACATGAGCATTATGTCATCGTGCACTTCGTATGGCATATGGAGGCGTCAAACGGTGCATGATAGTATTTCCTTAATTAAGGACTCTGTTTGAGCTGATGAAGATCTTAGATTGCCGAAGTGCTCTAAAAGAACTTACGATGAACGTCCAGGTCACTACCGTTTATGAAGCAGAAAATTTTACAATGCAAAGAAGCACAAAACAGGAACCAGTCGGCTTTAAAACGCAACGTTGATGAGCGCCCTGTCACTTACGCGACACATTAATCTCCATGCGGGCTCTGTCAGCCACGTCTCCTACGCCATGAAATAAACTTTATGAGTTGATTCAGAATAATGCATCGCGCCCATTGCCAAATTAGGTGTTACGTTCACACTAATTTCTAAGCAAAAAAGTACTGGGTCGTTCGCTCTATAATGGTTCCACCAGCATCTGTCACATCTACGCGACAAATTGGCTCGAACATATTTGTCTTCTATAAAACCTAAGTGTTCGGGGAGTCCACACTCATTCAGTCTCATCAACGATTATTGAGGAAGCTCAAAGGCGCCGCAGATTGGGCGTCACTTGGCAGCAGTGTGCGCTCACATGCGTATTCGTTAAGCTTTATTCCACTGGGAAACTTTCAATTATCTTTCTCAATGGTCGAATTCCATTCTGAATAAATCTTTAAATGGCACGAATAAGACAAACGTTGGAAACATAGAACACACACACATGCGCGCACACATACAAGAAGCTCTGACATCACTTCGTGTGTGAGCTTGTTCTATTTCCTAACATGTTGTCTTGTTCGCACAGTTTATACATCTCTTCAAAATTGATGGTCTCATCAGCCCAACAACATGCATTACCTTGAAATCCCAAGACCAAACAAAAAAGCTGTTTATTTTTTAAGGTGCTTCGCTATAAAACGAAGTCCAGAAACAGGGCTACAGTGAATAGAAAAAAGTGCTTATATGTCAAATTATCTTCTGAGCAACTGTTGATGGTTAACAGCCGCAACGAAGGAATTATCTCGGAAATATAAAAATTACAATAACCTTTTGCAGACGACCCACATCTCAGATCGGAGATTTGTGAAGTGAATTACATGAAAGGAATAGGTAAAAGAAGGGCTGATTATATATTAAGTGGTTACTACTTAACCTATCAGTAACCACACAGTGGACAAGTGAAGTTCACGCTGTGAAGTGCATCGGGTATACGCTCTTTTTGAACTGTATTGCGAGTTGATGAAGAAATTGTTTTTGCTTACCGAACCGGAAGTCTATACTAATTTAGAGAAGGACATATAAATGTTATAACTCAATAATTGATTCATCATATATATAAAGCGGTATAGCTGCACGAACGATAAGAAATATTTTCTACTGCATTACCTTGAAATAGTTTTGATATTTAACTTGCATTCAGACGCTCCATTAGCGAAACTTCAGGAGTGCTTGATTTGTAATCATTTTGTTCAGGTTTTTCTGTCATAAAAAAGCCCTCTAGCACAATCAGAAAGATCAAAGAAGTGCTAGGGTCCTCCAGGTCAATGTGATGTCAAATTAAAAAAATAAAAAAGCACATTTCATCTTTTCGCTTGAGATGAAGACGAGTTAGAAGGGGAAGTTACTACCGCAGAAAACGCGATTCGATGGCCACCACTCATGGCAAGGGCACAGGGCAACCACCAATATGATACGATGTATAGGAGCTGAGTCGGGGCACATCAAGTACCCGGCCAACTGCAGCATGTTTTGATAGTGGCGCATGACCCCTTCTGTGGCTTCTGTGAGAATAACGGCTGAGACTATTAGTTCACTATTTTGTGTTTGTTTATTTTTTTAAACCACCATTCGGTAGCCTGATATTTACGAGCACGTATGGCACTGTCACAAATGCGCGTTCTTGTTTATAACGCCTCATTGCACAATTTCGTGGTATCGCGACATAGCCAACGTTGTCGTAAAGTTTTTGGTTTCAATAGATACTGAAGGCTGTCAAGAAATGAAGTACAAGAAATGAAGTAAGTGCGCGTTCTTTTGCAAAACCAGAACACAGGCAGCATCCAACCAGCCTTTAATACAGTGTCCTCGGGAATCAGAGGTTATGATCTGAAGTACTTTGTCATTTTTTGTAACATATGGTGAGCATGGGGGGTATGAGTCCCCTTCACAAGGTAGTGGGAGCTTTCAACCCTTTGAATTCGTGGAATTTAACGTAGAAAGAAGAGGGCTATAACGTTTTTTTTACGATTGTAGACTGTGACCTGAGTTGGGCCTTATATTTTTTTAGTGTTTGTTTATTGATTACCTTTTGTTCAGCTCTCCGTTTTTATACCCGAAACTTGCCAGACTCATCCGAATTTTGTTTGTATGTAAATTAAATTTTTCTTTCAACTTCTGTGATTATCTTGGGTGAATGGGTCAACGCGTTCATTCAGAAGTATCGAGTTGGTTTCATTGATTTTTCCCATGCCTTCTAGCTTGCCTGTCTTTGCCACCTGCCTATGTCGTCTTTTTTTTTCTTGCTAATATTCGGGGCAGATGAAGCGTTCTTTAGGTAGTTTGACCTTTGCTTTTCTAGGACAATGTTACTAAACTCGTCAATACTGCGTGCTGGACTTTTTATGAGGTGTTGCCACGATAAGCACCTTGTGAATTTCGGTCACTGCATTTTGCATGCGAAAACCTTTATTTTTTTCTGAAACATCCTAGCTTTCACTCTTGCAATACCTTTGTCACAAGCCTCATCTAGCCGGTTTCTTATTGCATGACTGCACTCATTCTAATTTATACAGCCTCCGATTTGAAAAAAATACAAAGAGATTTCAGTGAACTTCTGTTGCATAGGTTAACGTCTCTTACATTTCTTTTAATTCCAGAGCAAACGCGTGCTTCTCAACGGGAGACGTGGGCTCGCCTCAGTTCAGTGAGTGGTCGAGATGAGACGCTACATGAGAAGTAGCGCTGCTTGCACCACACGTGCTTCCGAGCGCTTTCACACAGAGAGGCGATAGATGTGTTTTCCACACCAAAATCATGCGTCTGTCAGAATTGTTCCTTCGTGCTCCTTCTTTATGGCTCGAGACAATGCCGCCGCCACCGCATCACAGAGCAGCGCTTGCAGTAGATAATTGCAGTGACGTTTTTCATTTCCACCCGCATAGCTCCTCGAATAACAACACGCTGTCTCAAAAACACCCACGTTTTACAGAGCCAGCGTGACCGCCTATATTGTGAACATGAGCAATGCAGGACGCTGCCCGACGGATCTGTACACGACCGAACAAAAATTATTTCATATGATTTCCCTCGTAAGGCACTGCATGAGTTCTCCCCCTTCCCCCATGACCTGCTGCCGCCTCTGACACACGCGAAAGCTAAATGTGATGGGCGAGAGCAAGAAAGGACTGAAGGAAACGGTATTGAGCGGCTGCAGATCAGGCGCATCTGGCTGACATTGGTAAAATACAGGAGGTGTTGCATAGGCCGCGCACACTTTTCCATAGCCTGCATTTGTTTTAATCTGTTTGGTTATTTTACTAATCTGAACCTAAACGTTGGGTTGCTCGGAGAAACATCGCTTTGAGCAGACAGAATGAGCGAAGCCACGTGTAGAACAGGGACAAATATTCCTGACATAGCGCTCAATTGATGACCTCAAAACGCGTACGAAGAGTGCTCGGAAAATAAAAGAATAGTCACCGCCATTAGAGCATCGCGGTTATATTTTTTTTTTCTCTGACACAACCAAGAGCTCTGCACATGGTTTGAATAATGTGCGTGTACCACCCATGAATCATTATCCGAGACTTTTTAGTTACTGTTGTTTGTCCTTACCGGGTTTCTCCCGTCTAGACACTTTTTGATTATTAAAAAAAAGAAAGGGAAAATGAAAAGGGCCGGTAACAAACTTTGCAAGAACACGGAAGATGGACGATTTCACTTCAACGTTTACACTAGCTTCGGTCAGCATTTGTTTGTCTTCCTGTGCTTTAGCCAAGAGGGAAAAGCGTGGCACTGTAAGTCTAGAAAAAGAGGTCTGTTGTCCGCCGTCCACGACTTACGGGCGCCAGTATCAGTTGGTGTTTTTCTGCAACATAAAAGCTACAGAATGTCCGCTTTATGTTCACTCTGGGACTTGAGAAAAGAAAGCAGAAGCGTACATCATCGCAATTCTGCCTTGTAGAGAACAACTCAACAGCAGTGAAAGGTTAAGGATATCTGATTATTACCCGCCACGGTGGTCTAGCAATTGTGGCGATTGACGTGTCGAAGTGTGCGGGATGAAATACCGGTCGTTGCTGAGATGAAGGCAACACAGAAAGCAGCTTGTTTAGTTATATTTGGGTCTGTGTTGAACAACCATGTACGAAATTTATGACTCCCTTCACTAAGGCATTCTTTGTAATGACATCGTGCATAGTAAACGTAAAAGCCAAATGGTTATTTATATGTGAATATCAAGAAATTGAAGTGCAAGAAAAAGACTCGAGCCGAATATTGATTGTAAGGTTGGCTTAAAGGCAATACTGGTACCTCCACTCACGAATAGTTGAAAGGTGTATGGCATTATGATTAAACACTTTATATTCTATGCTAACGGAAATCGGCGAACGTTCTCTCGACTTGGTGAACGTAAAAAGGCCTTGAGCCTACAGTTGCGGAATATATTCATCCAGTTATCGAAATCGCGCTACATGGTTCCAGATTCCAAGCGTCAAAGTGAGCTTCGGCCATTCTTAATTCGTGCTCATAACTTTATTTTCATCATTTTATTTACTGATGCTCTCCTTAATCCGTCAAAGAAAGCGTAGAAAAAAAAAGGCTGACATCTGTGGCCGTACTGCTAACCTTACCGACAGCCCTAGTATCAGTTTTCTCGCTTAAAGTACATGACGGGACCTTCGGAGCCGCAAAACAGGATGCAGAATTGAATGTATACACTGATTCAACAGAATCTCCCCCAACAGAATGTCGTGTAGCCATTCGAAGTGGCAAGTCGATCTATGCACCTATACAAAGGAGACGGGTTGACACGAACGCTTGAATTCCTCATTTGGTCGCTCGCTCATGCGAGTCTCGTACGCTGATATTGTTTAAAAACAGTAAAAACAAAATAAGGAACGCCCAGCCTGTCGATCGGGTGTGATGAAAATTTATATTGAAAAACGCTACTCCAGTTTACTTTTGCACAATGGTAAACCTTATTTTTGACCAGAAAAGCAAAAAATCAAAGCAAGGTATGTGCGCAGCAAAACGACAATCAATGCCAGAAAACGAAGGATCTGGCTTAATAAGGCCAGGGGGGTCAGTGATTGCTGTTGACGAGATTTCATGCCCATGCCAAGAAACTCACTAGAGACCTTAAAAGCTTATAGTACTTTAAGCTTTCCGACCGATTCCTCCGTTCCGTTTTCCAGCCACTAACGCTAGCACTCTAAGAAACACCAATCAGTCCCAATATATTTATTTATTTATTTAAATACCTTAAGAGCCCAGAGGGCATTACATAAGGGGGGATACATACAAGAGGTATACCAACATACTAACAAAACAACATGTCGGAGTAATACTAGTAATCAAACTGACCGATAGCCCAAGCAACATTACTAATAACACACTAAGCAAAAAACACAGTAAGCAGCTCACCATAACAGGAAACATATGTCAAGAAATAGCAATAAACATTCTCTAAGCATGCGTTACACATTAAATGTCAATGGTGGTTAAAAGTATTGTCAACTTCTAAGTAAGTTAGTACTGCAGACTGGAAAAGGGAGGGATCTGTGATAGCGACGATGTTTGAGGGCAGCGCGTTCCACTCGTTAATGGATAACAGCAGAGGTGAAAACTGGTATTTCTTAGTGCGTGAATATATTGGATTGACCTTATGTGCATGACCAACGCGATCAGAAACGTAGGGAGCCGGGTGAATGAATGATCGGGAAAATGACGTGTCACTATAATATAAGCTATGAAAAAAACATAGGCGGGACAACTTTCTGCGCGTAGCAAGCAATGGAAGGTTCAGAGAACGCTTAAGACATGTTACGCTTTGGTGGCGAGAATGACAGGAGGTGATAAACCGAGCTGCTTTATTTTGTACCGATTCTAGCATATCAGATAACATTGCCATGTGTGGATGCCAGATGGTTGACGCATACTCTAGTGAAGGCCTGATCAGAGCTTGATATGCGTGAAGTTTAGTTTTCAAGTTTGCGCATCTGAGGCGGCGTTTCAAAAGACCGAGTTTTTTTGACGATTTGCTGGTGATGTATTCAATGTGACTGTTCCAGGTTAGGTCGGAACTAAAGAAAATGCCGAGGTATTTTGTGGATGAAACGGTCTCAATTACGGTGCTATTGACTATGTATCTGACGGATGATGAGGGGTTGGCTACGGAAGTAAATCTAATATGTTTGGTTTTTTCAGCGTTGATGTGCATCTGCCACAAGTTGCACCACCCTGTGAGTTTTAACAAATCTGACTGTAGGATGCTACTGTCATTCGGTTCGGTAATCTCCTTATATATAACGCAATCATCTGCGAATAGGCGTAGAGAAGAAACAATATTAGATCCAATGTCATTGATGTAGACCAAAAATAATAATGGTCCGAGCACGGAGCCTTGGGGGACACCGGATTTTACCATGCACTTTCTGGAAATTATGTGGTTAAGTTTGACCGATTGCGACCGGTTACAGAGGAACTCTTGAATCCATTGGATTGTTTTCTGATCAAGCTGGAGGTTACGGACTTTAGTTATTAATCGGTTATGTTGGACGCGGTCAAAGGCCTTTGAAAGGTCTATGAAAATAGCATCTGTAGGAGCAGAGCTGTGCATGGATTTGTGCAAGTCTGTCACCAATTCGAATAGTTGGGTGTTGCAAGAGCGTTTTTCCCGAAAGCCGTGTTGGTTTGGGATAAGGATGTTGTTTCTGTTCAAGTGAGATATAATTTTCGAGTAAATGATATGTTCTAATAGCTTGCAAGATATACAGGTTAGAGAGATTGGACGGTAGTTGTTCGGACTTGACTTTTGGCCGGATTTGTATATGGGTTTAACAAAGGCATATTTCCAGTCTTCCGGTACACAGCCCGTGTCAAGCGACTGCTGAAAGATCAGCGACAATAAATACGCTGATCTGTGGCAGGTTAATTTTAGGAGTTTGGCACTAATTCCGTCGGGCCCCGGGCTAGTCTTGTGGGGAAGGCGTTGTACAGCTTGTGCGACACCATTTTCAGTTATTGTAATTGAAGAAAAAGGGTCGTGAATGGTAGGTTTTAACAGTGCCAGTGAGTCTAGTGGAAGTTCTTCCGTGAACACAGATGCAAAAAATTCGTTGAAGCATTCGGCACTTTCCTCTAGCGACAACGCTTTGCCTTGATCACTCAGTAGAGTTGGCTCAGAAGGGTAGGCTGTGGGGTTCACCACGCGCCAGAATTTCTGGGGGTCAGTTTTCAAAAGGTTAGGTAAGGTGCAGTTAAAGTATTTTTCCTTGGCCTCTTTTATTGAGGCCTCAACTTGTTTTGAAAGGTTTTTATAATTAAGCCAATCTTCCGGAGTATTAGTTCGGGCAGCCCTTTTAAAAGCTCGTTTCTTCCTATTTAGGCATCTTTTTACATCGCGTGTGAACCACGGGTCATTTGTTTTGGTGCTGATTGTTAGTTTTGGGACGCAGCATTCTTCTATTTTTTTTAGTGTGTCACGGAATTCAAGCCAATTTTCGTTTGCAGCGCGATGTTCAAAACTTGACTCAAATATTGGTATAAAATCATCTAACATACGGTTCATTTTATCGATGTCGGCACGTGCGTAATTCAATAACTGCTTAGTTACCTTTGATTTGTCGGCGCGTGGTAGATATAGTGAACATGGACAACTCTGTGGTCGCTAATTTCTTCAAGCACGTGGGTAAGAGCTTCCTGGGAATTATTGGTGAAAAGTAAATCTAAAATGCTATCGCCACGTGTAGGTTCTGTTACTAACTGGGTCATGAGGTGGACGTGTGTCAAATGTAGAAAACGCAAGCATTCGTGACGGTGGGAGCTGTTACGTCTGACAGAAGAAGATGCCCAATCTATGCCTGGGTAGTTAAAGTCGCCGCCGAGAATAAGAACAGAATTTGGATAATGGGCATGCACATACTCGAGTGAATCATTCAGCAAGTCGACGAACTCTGGACCGCTATCGGGGGGTCGGTAGCAGGCTCCGATAATTACGGTGGTGTGAGCTGACTGCGCAGTAACCCAAATTGCTTCGATGGACGAGTCGTAAGCGATATATGACGGTTGGAATTCTTGTTTAACAGCTATAATTACTCCTCCTCCTTTAGATACGATCTGTCTTTGCGAAAAACTGTAAACTGTGCAGGAAAGTTAAGTTCAGAGTTCGAAATGTCGGCCGACAGCCACGTTTCCGTACCGATCAAAATGTCGGCGGAACAGGTGTACAAGAAGGAATTTAGGGTGTCTAGCTTATTTAAAATGCTCCTAAAATTTATTAGGAGCAACGTGACTTCAGATTTGTAGGTGGAGTTTCTATTAGAAGAGGTAGTTTGTCAATAAGCGAGAGGTTGGTGCGGAGAGACTTCATTAAGAGAACTGCCTTGGGGTTTCATTGCATGGGGCGTGAATTCCTGTCTGGGAGTTACTTCGACAACGCTATCAGTGACAAAGTTGTATCGAAAAACGCGGTCCCAAATGTACAAACAGTTAAAGCGAACCGAATAACGCTCGTTTCCTTTGCGCTTAAGCTTTGCAAAATCCCTCAACCGTTTACGGGCCATCTGCACCTTCGGCGAGAAATCTTCGTCAATCCAAACCTTGGGAAAGTCTAAGTTTTTCAGTTTCGGGGCATTGCGCAAGACCTCGGTTTTGGACTTAAAGTTTAGAAATTTGATTATGATGGGTCGATCAAAATGCGGGCGTCGCTTACCGACGCGATGGGCGCGTTCAATGTCACCAACTTGTAACTCAAGGTGCGCGGAAAAAAATTCTTTAACAATTTTTTCTGTTTCCTCGTAGTCTTCTTTGTCGGTCTCGGGAAGGCCTTTAACGATGAGGTTGTTCCGCCTCATCCTGTTATTTATATCGTCTACTACATCAACGAGATCTTCATTTACTTTAGATATGCTTGATTTTACTTCACGTACCGAATCACCTACATCTTCGCACGTTGACTCAATTTGCGACATCTTTTGCAGACCTGTCTCAAATTCAAGAATTTTAGCATTAATGCCTGCGATGTTTTGTTTTATTTCTGTCAGTGTAGCTGTAGTTTCTTCATGAAAATCTTTCATCAAAGCTAGAACGTCATCAATCTTCGGACCAGGGTTCACTTCCACATCACCAGCACAGAGTAGGAGCAAAGAAAGGCACGTGCTCACCAACAAAAACACATGGTCTAGGGCTAGCAAAGCGGAACAAGTTAGACGCGCCATTGAAGCGAGCTCTAGGGTAACTTGTGTTCTTACGACAAGACACAAACGACCCGATGCGTGCCCGGTATGTAGACAACGTCAACACCCATACTAGTGCTCAGGATACAGAACACAACAAGGAATAGTGGGGATCAGCGGCCAGCGGTATGCAAAAATACTGTTCTGTAAAGAGGGCAAGGCTAAATGCCTACCTAGAACAATCAAAACGAGGACTTAGCCATGGCTGCTGCAGGCCGCAAATCCCAAGAAAGAGCTGTGGGCAGCGTCTTTATGTAGTGTCCGGTGGCGCTACATTCGTTATGACGTCAGCGGGAGGATGATGTCATTCTTGAGTGGTGACGGTGCAGAAAGGATGAATCAGTGCCAATCCTCGGTGACGGTGTGCGACCAGGCAGCAAAAGGAACACAAGGCAGGAACCTAGAACAATCAAAACGAGGACTTAGCCATGGCTGCTGCAGGCCGCAAATCCCAAGAAAGAGCTGTGGGCAGCGTCTTTATGTAGTGTCCGGTGGCGCTACATTCGTTATGACGTCAGCGGGAGGATGATTTCATTCTTGAGTGGTGACGGTGCAGAAAGGATGAATCAGTGCCAATCCTCGGTGACGGTGTGCGACCAGGCAGCAAAAGGAACACAAGGCAGGAACCTAGAACAATCAAAACGAGGACTTAGCCATGGCTGCTGCAGGCCGCAAATCCCAAGAAAGAGCTGTGGGCAGCGTCTTTATGTAGTGTCCGGTGGCGCTACATTCGTTATGACGTCAGCGGGAGGATGATGTCATTCTTGAGTGGTGACGGTGCAGAAAGGATGAATCAGTGCCAATCCTCGGTGACGGTGTGCGACCAGGCAGCAAAAGGAACACAAGGCAGGAACCTAGAACAATCAAAACGAGGACTTAGCCATGGCTGCTGCAGTGCTTTTGATCTTATCTTGTGGGGTCTCTATACAATCAGTGCTCACCTGAGAAAATAAGGGTTGCTTCTAATTTAGCGACATTCCGGAGAATTTCTTGGCTTTCGATTGCAGAAAAATAGAGAAGACTTGGGGAGGGTCAATTTCCAACTGTCGCATGTGTCTGTTACAGCTTTGTAAATCAAGCGAACTCGAAAGATTGCGTAGATCAAAAAGAACGAAATAGATTAGCTTGTTTAAAAAAAACTGTTTTTTAAGTCGTCTTCTATACATCGCGTCCTCACTCCATGCACGTTTCATGCTATGCAGATTAGAGAAGAAAGATCAAGGAGCCTTAATTTCAGTGCATGTAAATGTCTCTTTCAACTCTCCTTACATCACCCAGAGCCGTGTTTACGGCTCAGGTCCAACAGAGTTTTATCTTGCAGAGTCCGCAACGCGGCATGCACACCTGCTTGCCTGACGATAATTCTGAGCGCACTGCGCGAGGTCCTAAATACAAGAAAACGCCGGAGCACGGTTACTGTAATTAAACGTGTCAGTGAGTCGCGACTTTGTGAATTATATGCTTTCGGCACGGGTGTTCGCTGAACATGCATTACCAGGCAGATTTCAGGGCCTGGTTTCGAGGGGACCATTGAGTCACAGAAGCAGCAGAGGGAGAAAATCTGGAATACGATGCATAACATTATGGTGGGAATACCAAGTTACATCATGTTTGTTTGGAAAGAAACTGCTTCGGCAGGAGTGCATGTATTGCTGCGGGTGTCGGTGATTAGTGCCACCATGCAGTCCGTGCCTAGCTCGCTTGCTTCGAGACCAGGCTACAAAAGCGGACGCGTAGGAGCACTTGAGGTAAAAACCGTGACGATGTCGGTGATTGGTGCCGCTGTGGCAGCTTGAGCCACACCAAGTGCGGTATGACGGCCAATACAATACCACAGGAGCAAACCGGTTGTCTGCCGTATGTTAGTCGACACAAAAAAGAAAAGAAAAACGCAAATAGGAAGCTGTTAAAAATTTTACCGACGTTGATTTCGTAAGTAACTTCTATACCTGCTAATAAGGGCGGAAATTACATGTCCAAAAAAACCTTTTAAGGGGACCAGGAAAGCCAAGAAATTGTTAAAAATCTTTTTTTCTTTGTGCGTTATTCAAATCTGAAGTGTTGTCTAAACCATCATCAGTCTTTTGTTTGTCTAAGTATGACTTTTTTCTCCAGAATTGACATATTTGAAAACTTCTGCGGTGGCTTGTCCTGTCCTCATTTTTACGTACCAAGGAATTCCTTGCAGTTCAAGCAACACAGCCATATAGAGATGTTACAGTTTGCAAGGTGGAGTGCATTAGGCACATTCAGAAAAGAATGGGCCCAGAACTGACAAAACTAAAGCAGAGGAATCAAGCTTCCTGTCGCGAAATCTGTATATGGTCGCGTACGTGTTCGTGTTGTGGTCATTGGCAAACTGTACACTGTGCTTCGCAGTTTGTACAACTGCATTAGTGTAAAACTAAAAACAAAGCTGTGTATGGCTTGAAAAATTGAAAACTGCCAACGTGTATTGGCCGCAGTAATTGGGTAAGCCCCTCTGCTCAGCACCAGTCCACCAAGAATGAAGAAGATAACACTTGGGTGGCAAACGCCACTTACATTTCTGGACACATGCTAATAACAATTCAGAAATGTTTTGATGAGCCACCAAGATTAAACTAGGGAGAAACTACGGGGCTGGAAATTTTAACTTCGCGGGTTAATTACGCGTAGACTCTTTCACTGTTCACAAGCGCAGCCCCTTGATGACACCCGGTTTCATCCACCGATGTGGATGAAACCGCCGGTTTCATCCACCGCCCATACTGGAATACGCGTCTCCTGTGTGGGAACCTCATACATCGGCAAACATTAAAAAACTGGAACGTGTACAAAGAAAATCCATAAGGTTTATTTACAACGCTTATAGAAGAAACACATCCCCCTCGACCCTCCTTGAAAGTTCGGACTTGGAACCCTTAGAACGCAGGCGCTCCCGTGAAAGACTGAAACTGTTTTATCAGATCTATCACAGTAACCTTAGAATCGATAAAACTAACTATATTCTACCGTCGAAATCACGTATAACCCGGTCTAACCACAGCAAGAAAGTCCAGTAATTTTCATGTAGAACCACTGCTTTCCAAAAATCATTTTTCCCCGAGCAGCACGTAGTTGGAATGCCCTGCCTGATGAAGCTGTTTCATCCACAACTGTCGCTTCATTCATGAATGCGATAGCAAATCTGCAAGCTATTATTTGAACTTTTTTCTTTCTTTCTTTTTATTTCATTGTCACCGCATTTAATCTCTCCCGTGTGTGTCTGAGTTGTATTACTTTCCTATGTTCAGCGTTAGCTCAATTGTATCACGCTTCGTCGATTGTGTCGCTATGTGTTTTTCTCGCCTTTTTTTTTGTCAACAAAACTTGCTCATTCTGAAGCGCTGCATTGACTTCAATGTTTGTAAATCCCTGTTTTTCTTCTATATTTCCCCCCGACATTTTCTTTCTGTTTTAAGCTTCTGTTGTTTTCTTGCCCTGGAAAATGTCCAATCAAGTGTATCTGTCACCTACTCCTGCCTACGACTTCGCATAGAAGTCGGCAGTATTCACTTATAAATAAATAAATAAATAATGTGCCAAAGTATCATAAGTGGGCAAGCCCCACTGCGGTGGTCCAGTGGATAAGGTACTTAGTTGCTGACCCGCTGGTCGCGGGAACGTATCCCGACGGCGGCAGCTGCATTTCCGATGGAGGCGGAAAAGCTGTAGGCGAGTGTGCTCAGATTTGAGTGCACGGTAAAGAACCCCAGGTGGTCAACATTTTTCATGCCCTCCACTACGGCATCTCTCAAATTCATAACGTGGTTTTGGGACGGTAAACACCACATATCAATCAATCATCACTGGGCAAGAAGAGATTTAGAAAATAGTCCATTGATTTTCTGCGCTTTCTTATCCTTATTTGCAAAATATATTCAAATAAATGTCCTTTTAGGCTATATAAAAAGTGTAAGAGGTTTATTTGAACTTCACCCGCGTTCCTTTTATCTGAAAAGCTAAATAGATACTTTTTTTACAGTTAAAAGGAACTTGAAAGCGTTCTTTCAGTTTTGACGTTAAGAGCTGGCAAATGAGGTGACCAGACGTTTTGTCGGGTACAACGTTTGTGACCTTGAAACCGTCTATACGAAGTGCTCAGACAGGACTTCTCCGCCTGCGAATGGGTCAACTGACTTACCCTTTCGTCTTGCCCTGTTGGACAATAGATATATGCTCGTGGTCGTGGTGATCAACTTTAATATAAAAAAGAGCGTATGAACCCCCGAATGGGTCCAACAGAATAGGTGACATCCTCAGTCCTGGCCGTCATTGGACAATACTGCTGTTTCTGCTCGTCTCGCAAGAAAACTGAAACTCAGTGCTACAACGGTGAAAGGCAGGGATATTAACCAGAATGGTGTTTTCAGGTTTGCTACCCTTAACTGTAGTGGCGAAGAATGGAAGCGTTAACGAGAGAAAATGAGAGAGACATAGAGATGTTGAGATGGCCGACGCCGCAACGCGTAGCCGCTGAAGCAACGAAGAAGGAGTGTGGCATGTTCTGCGTGATCCCTCATGGCACAGGGCACACTCGTTACCTCTCACACGCCACAAAATCGATGAACAGTAGGAAGCAGGCTGTGACTTCGGCAATACATGAAATCGCCTTAAAAAGCTGTGCGAGCGCTGCTGCGTTTCTTTTCTTGCAAATACTATACGGATTATACGGACTCTTGTGAGTGCCTATAATTTCAATGCAAGAATACCAGACAGATAATGTTGCCGTGATCTTTTCTCAAGTGTCCTTATCGCACCGTCACACGTGTAAGTGCTACCTCGCGGAACCACGCCAATTGACTTAAAGAACCATCGAGACAATCGTAGAACCTTCCGATCCGATTACACACACAACGGGAACATTACAGATTCTCATGGAACTTACGAGCCCACTAGCGCTGGAATATTCGACGTCACATCTCTAAATGCCGACGCGTGTCATCGCTTGTCAGTTTATCGACGGCCGACGCTCTGTTTGCCGATATGAGTTCCAAGGTGTTTTCCTGTAATTTGATTTTTGTTGACTGGCCACAAGTTCGGCCAAATAAAAGTTTCATCTTCGATTAACTCACCGCTGCCTTCGTCAAGGTCACGACTATGTGACAATGTCATGCTAAGTATCTTCGCAGAATAATTAGGGTTCACTAGAGTAAAAAGTGCAGCTATAAATTATCTTGCGTTCCGTAAACGCTAAGGCTTAGCTTGCGCTACAAAAAAAAAAGACGGTAAACAACTTCTTTATATGTATGCTTTCAGTGAGATCGTGTCAATTTTGTCGAAGCGACTAGAATGTTTCTGGCGAGAATACCAAACTAACTCGACCGCAATATTTGTTTCCACACTTGACCGCACGCTGTTCATCAGCTAAATGTATTGCCTACCATGCCCACATGCTCTGCACGGAACCCAAATAAGAACAATGTTCTAGAGAATCGAATCAGAAGTTCAATATTGCTGCACTAGATGGCATGAAATAAAGCAACGCTAATGTGGCATGGTATTCCTACTTGGTTTGCTGTTGTTGCGAACATGTAGAAGCGCGACTGCATAATGAGAAGCACAGCTCTTGTGGGTAACATGCCCCGCAAGAGGCTTCCAGCGTCTATACTTGGAAATGAAACACACCCGAACACATGGTTCAAGAACATATGTACGAGATATACTACTGCTTATCATAGAATGTGTCAGTTGCAGCTCCTGCGATGTGTTAAACTACGCCTGACAGTGCACGTTCGAGCAAAGCAAGAAAAAACAGTGACGATCATGACGGATGAGCGCTGGGGCAAGACAGTGTACCACATTTTCATTCTGCCTTAATTGTAGCTCAGAGAAAAAGCTGTTCATTCTTCGTGCATGCTGAGGCGTATTTTCACTATTGGGGCTGGAAGCTGGCCAACCTTTCATTTGATTAATTTATATGTATTGTCGTTGAATGATACGATAATAATTAGCACTGATGGGACGGGAAGCTGCTACGGCCTGGTACGCGGGCTATTTTGCCTTAATTAGATTATGAGAAACCGTGGTATTTTTGAGTAACCAATGGACTCTGGCAGAGCTGTTGCCGGTAGTTATTGCTCGTAACCATCTAAAACACAGCATGATAGCGTGATATGCAAAGGCTCGCATTGGGGAGTCTATCAGTTACAACAATTTACGTTGTGTGAGAATATGGCTTTCTTATACAAAACTGGGAAAAAACGGCGAGTGAGCGGAGAGAGTTGAAATTTGGAGAAAAGGTAAATATAACGAAAACTGAAAGTGGCATCTCTGCTTTAAGATGTGCACGCCAAGTTTGAATACAATTGATTTATTGTCACAGAAAGGCTTTGTTAATCCTGCTAGCATATCACGAAAGACCTTTTGTAAATACTAAAAAAATACCTGAATGCAAAATAGTAAGTGACAAAAAGAGTACGCTAATATCTGTAAAGTGCCAGCGTCATCCGAAAATATATGGCAGTGGTATGCCTTGAAGGAGAAACTGTATCCATGCAAGTAGCACGACACGATCTGTAAAAATAGCCATTTTAACCCATGTTGATCGATCATCAAGTGGCCCCCCCTCCCCCAAACAAAAACTACTAAACGTCTTGGAAGGGTGGCATTACATGTTAACGGATAAAGGCAAATAAAAAGGGACATTGCGGCTGCACTTCAGGAGTGGAAAGGAGATAGGGAGAGTCTCTTTAACAAGCAGTTCTCGGAAGAACGTTCAAGAGAAGAAATACGAGGACACCTGGAAACGAAAGAAGTGAATCAGAAAAAGAAATGAGACCCAAGGATGGAAAGTAATGGAAGAACACAATGGAGTTCTCTGCTTGAGCTTCACCTAACGTTGTTCATGACAAAGCCTTGGACAAAGAAGCAAGGCTTCGAGTTCCGGTATTTCAGCGGCAAGACATCAGAGTTGGTCGTTAATTATTGTGATGAAGGGTGACAGCCCAATACGATTAGCGCTGTGCACAATCGCGCGTAAATATGGCGGGTTCAATAGCATGAATGTACATCGACACCAAGTAAGAACATAATTAAAACTATTTGCAAAACGTAGTTCAAGCGTTGGGAATTGCATGAGAGCCAAATAACTGAAGCATTTGGTATGGAATTCGGTTCGGATGTCCAACAACATACTTCCAGCTAGTTGACTGTTCATTCCGAGATGAAAGTCGTGCATACTGACGAGAACGGGGCGCAGCTCCTTTGTCTGTGTTTTCTTGTCTCTGTGCGTTCTCTTCAGTATGCGCAGTTTTGGTCGGAGCTGCTCAAAACTCACAGTATGTACCGTAGCGACGCCTATTTAAGTCACCGTTCATGTTGGACCAATTCAAGCACTTGACCATCACTAACATATTCATGGTTATTAAAGGTGACATGAGTCTGGCATCTTACTTTCCTCTGCAACATGACATTACCTCAAAAATTTAGCAACCATTACGACTGCAATTAATTAAACGTGGTGATTTAATGCGGAATCGCATACCCCACCTCTCTATAGTGATGTAGGTACGCTGGTCACGGTTAAATATACGGAAGTGTTGAAATCAGCATGAAAAATAGAGGCCCTGTGACGCTGCCCTCGAGTAATGTCATTGTTTGTATAATTTTAAGAACTTCTTATCACCCGTTTCTTATGGCCGCCTGATCCGTTTGTCCAGTGAATCCGAGGCCCTCACCAATGGCGAAGAGATAAATGCATGAAAGCGCATTGGCAACTAGAACTGGAGCGGTTTACAGCAGAGACCTTCGCTATATAAAAAAAAACGACACAGCACCCCATCTGGTGATACTTCGTTTTAGCAGTACGTACCATAGAGCATTTGCTTTATGGAAGTCTTGAATTCCGAGCATAAAACTGTAATGCAAATAAATAAAAGAGACAAATATTCTTGGTCTGTAAAATAGTGATGTGTGTGCAGACCTGAAATAAACATCTATGTAATATTTCACATAAGCTGTGCAGTTTTTGGGCTGGCGACATTTCGAGAAAATGGAAACATTCCGTGCCGCCGCTAGTAACAGGCATAGTCCCAAATCGGTGCATTATTTCACCTAGCAGGAGTCGCCGGCTCTTTTCGACTGATTTAGATTAAGAGATATTTCGTAGTTTTCCCCAGTTAATATATGTACAGTTTATGATAAAAGAATTAGACGATTGTGGCGAAAAAAGTATTTGACGTACTTCTCATGCCTTCTTTATTTGTATTTTGATGACATTTTAGAGCTCCCTTGAAGTGTTCATTATGTACTTTTTTGCCTCCTTTTCCGTAATTCACTATTACACATGAATAGTCGCTCTGACATATCAGCTGCTGTACACTACCCGCCCCGGTGATCTGCTGGTTACGATGCTCGACAGTGGACCCGGAGATTGTGGATTGGAATCCCGGCCACAGCGGTCGTATTCCTATGGAGGCGAAGTGCTAGAAGCCCGTGTCTACTTAAACTTTGGTACATGTTAAAATACCTTATGATCAAAATTACCAGAGCCCTGCACCAAGGCGTCCTGTATAAATATATAATAGCTTTGGGACGAAAAACCTCTCAACTTTTGGTAATTCCTGGTGCACTGAATCAAATTCCCGCAAGTACCAGTGGAGAAGCGCTTAGATATTTTTTTATCTACTGACGTTACCAGATAAGTTTGTTTTGATGAACGTGAAGCCTCTAATGTACCTATAAAAGGATCAAGAAAAATAGCTCTCGGATAAGAAGGAAAAACAGCTGAAAGGCCTATGCGTGTCGTATGTGATTTCATGCAAAGTTACATGCTTGAAAAATGCATCCTCAAATGGAAACATACGTCGTTAGCTCTATTTTTTTTTGTTATCACAACTTTGCAGATAGATTCTGTTAGGACGGCAAAGTATATATTGTGTTTAAAAATAGGTCACGTTGTTTTCGAACTTCTTTTTTTTTCTTGATTAGAGAAGTGAATTACATGCATACGGTACACTTCAGAGGTCACTGACACTTTGATAAGTGTTGTTGAGCATCGGCATGGTAGTCCTTGACAGTTCTTCAAAGAGAACAGCGGCCTTCGTGAGACAGTGCTACGCAGCACAATACATCGGGAAAAGTCCTCACTCAAATTAAATAAATGGCATCAGTGACACTGACATCAGGGTTCTGCAAGTGTAGCGAATGAGTAGAGCTGGCCACTTGCAGTAGTGGCACATTTAGCGATAACTGGCCACTTTAGGCATACTTCAACATATAGAACAGGGTTGGCTATAGCACAGGAAAGACAGGAGGGACACAGCACGTGCCGGTCCTTACAGAGCATGCTCTATAGTAAAGTAGAATGCACCTGTTGAATCCATAGGTGCACGCCGACAATATATTCCACCTCTCTAGGTGTGCTTATTTCATAGTTTCCGATTTATTAGCAACCAGACGAAGTGAAGCAAAGCTTGCAATCTCGCATGTGATCTTTTACTGCGAAAGCTGTTATGGTGACGTGCCACGGTAGTTGTCCGCCGCTGGCACCACCGCTGGTGTCCGTAACCACCTCGGCCAAAATTAGAAAAAAAACTAGCGTTAATCACACACTGATGCTCGAACTCGTGTCCACTGGGGCCCAGCCGAGTATTCTACCACTGAGCTACGCCGGCGCTCAGGACTTGTTGGCAAACTTGCTTTAGGCAGGCTTGATGTCGGGAAAGCAATCACTTTATTACCACTTAAACAGCGTTTTAAAACAGTGAAAGAACAGGCTGTCGTCGCACGGTGCGAATAGCGTAACGAGTGTGTCGTCTAATGCTCCAACCTATTACAAAAACTTGTTTTTGTTCACCTACTAACTGTGGCGCATACCCACTTCATCCGTAATTCCTCATTATCGTCAGCCACTGCATAAACAATTGGCACAAAATTCCTTGCAAGTGTTTAGCGGAAACGACGCTTCTCAGAAGAATGACGAAAAATGGCATAGCGAATGCCGGCCTTCTACTAAGAAAGTTTATTAACAATGCCATAGTAAGCTCGCAGTAGTTATCCAATGAGTGTTTTCAAAAGGCTCTGAAAAGCTGCTCTCCTAGCTTTCGCTATGACTGCACTGCGCCTTACGCGCAGGCCTGGCGGTTTTTTTATTTATTTACTTACAAAATATGTGAGCATGATAGACCATGTTTCAGGGCCGTTTATCTTGCTCAGATCAATTACTCATCGTGCGAAGAGGTAAGTATTTCACATTCCACAAATGATATTTGTGCAAAGTTTACTGGAGCTTCTAAACGTACGTATATACGACATCATGCCGAGTCGTCATAATTCCTACCCTGCGGAAATTCAATTTGACGGCATTTTTCCTAATAACGCCAAATTACAAATTACTGCACCATAATATTTTGAATGGTTTACTACAAGATTACCTGCGCAGTATTACAACAAACGTTATTCTTGCTACAGACATATTGCAATGTGACGAAAAGTCAGGGGTTTGTATATACTTTCAGCCCGATTTTAGATTTGATTTATTTCCTTCAACTACCCGATTTCATAGCCGTTTTTGTGGCTGAATTTCTGGCAGTAGTGCTCGCCTTACGCAAGTTAGATACAGCAATCACATCAGCTGTCATAATAACAGATTCCCTATCTCTCTGTGCGGCACTTTCGGTTGGTGCTGATAATCAAGTAACAGAGGCGTTCCGTGCACTAGTGCCAGCGCATTTGAGAAAGGTCCGATTAGTTTGGGTGCCTGGACACAAAGGCTCATTTCTAAATGAAATAGCCGATTCCTTAGCTAAGTCGTCAATCAGCGACCCAATTCTACCGCACTGTCCATCATCCGCTTATGTGACTGCTGCTCGATTCCGCAGACGTACGCTTATGGAAGTATTTAGAGGTACAGCAGTAACAAACTGTACCGAATATCACCATTTATTACATCTCTGGCGAAGAGACTTGTGCCGCACTCGTAAACAAGAAGTAGCTATCACAAGGCTGCGTTGCCGGGTGCCAAATCTAAATTTTTATAAACACAGGTCTGCTCAGACACCTTCGCCGCTGGGCGCATTCTGTGATGAACTGGAAACAATAGATTATTTCTTTTTGACCTGCAGGCGGTTTAACACATTACGAAAAACCCTTTTAGAAATACCTTTACGTTGTATTGGTATGGACTTATCTGTGCCGGTCATTTTGTCTTTTGGAGCTTCCATTTCTTGGTTTTCTAATTCGACAGTATGTGCGGCCGTCCTTATAGGTTGACTAATTAATCTGTTTCATTATCTTAACATGTCTACGAAATTGCATACGCATAAAAATCAGATTATTGCTCTATTCTAAGGATAAATTCGTTTCTTTATTTAAATAATTCTGTGCATTACATCAAGCACCACAATTTCCTAGGTTATCGGTAATGTTTTATTATATCTCCGGACCATTATGCTAAATATGAACAATAATTTTTAAAACTACTCGATTCTATGCCAACCACCAATAGTAGGTATGCGCCACGATAAATAGGTGAATAAGAACAAGGTCAGTAGCATTTTAGCTTTTCCAGCTAGATCACTTACTCTATTTGCTAGTTGAGCTGTGTCGCGAACACAGTGTAGTAATAGTGCGCCTGTGAAACAAGTTTGTTCGCGCCAGACTGCACGACCATAAATTGTTTCAAGAAGTATTGCAGTGGCAATTTCAGTCAAGTCAAGGGCCGACAGTGTTATGGACTTGCAAGTTTTACTCGTGGGAAAGAATAGCTTTCGAAAATTTCACTCCAGGAACACCACTTCCCTTGTTCTCTCTGTCAAACTCTTTTTCATTCTTATTTTACACAGTGTTCCCTTCTTGTACAGGGTAAGGCAGCATTCTCTTGCTTCAGTCTACGTCACATTTTCCTAGGCTATATTTGAGCCGACGCTCGACGTGTTCGCTGGGTGCAGCGACAGGCGTGTCAAGAGCGTAAATGCAGGAGGGTGCAAAGAGGGAGCAAGCAAACGAGCGTGGGCCAATGAACAGGGAGGAGCCAGCAACGCGCAGCGCTCTACTCGAAGGCTTGGGCATTGATCTACTAAATGCTCTAAAAGTTGGAGCCCCGGTCTTTCACCCAGAGGCAAACAATTTCATAGTTTCGTCACTGTTTTATCCTAATAAACTTCCTTCAATCATCTATCCATTCATCGCTGAAAGGTGAAGTAGGAAAGCTGACAGGAAATGAGAACAAGGATGCTGGTCGTAGACTATGGCTTTTTGTTTCCGACAAGTTCAACAATTTCCAACAAGCACTTTATCCTCCTGGCTGGGGCAGTTTGTGAAAGCAAGCACATACAGTGGAACACCGCTCTCTTGCAAAGTTTGTTTCGACAACTTCCATGACAAGGGGAGCCTGAATTACCACTGATAACTTTGATAAACACAAGTGGTACGTTCAATAAAACATTTTACTTTCCCGACATTCGCGCCTTTTGCCTTGCCCTATTCACGTCCAAACATCTGAACACAGACAGACAGACAGACAGACAGACAGACAGACAGACAGACAGACAGACAGACAGACAGACAGACAGGCAGACAGACAGACAGACAGACAGACGGACGGACGGACGGACGGACAGACAAACAGACAGACAGACAGACGGGCGGACGGACGGACGGATGGACGGACGGAGAGACAGACAGACAAACGGACGGATGGACGGACGGATGGACTGACGGAGAGAGAGAGAGAGAGAGAGAGAGATGGACGGACGGATGGACGGCGAGGAACGGAGACGCAGACATACACAGGCACACTGGCAAGGAACATAGACCGACACAGGTAGACAGACAGCAGGAAACACGTGCAAGGAACACACGCACAAAAACACAGGAAATACACGCACAAAAACACAAGAAATACACGCACAAAAACACAAGGAACAAAGCCACAGACAGCCCCAGGCAGACAGACATAGAAACCACACAGCTCGAAATTTTTTGGTCTATTTGAGCGCATCTGCTATAAATGAAATGAGTCGTAGTGTGGTAGCAGCAAATAGAGAACGTAGGGTGGCATTTATCTGAGTGACTTGTTAACTATCAGGTTTCTAGCTGTGTGTTTGGTGTTTTATTAAATGTTTGATTTTATTTCTATTCTAAAATATCTTGTAATGTACGGGGCAACTTCCAAGTATTCGCTATCTGCATTAGAGTAATTTACCACATGATGCAGGATGCGAGTGCTTCGCTTGGCCAATCAATTCTTCAGTACGGTATATTACAGCATCATTCAAGGTCGGTGCCTTCACATGCTTTTAACAATGCAGCTTCAGTGTTTCCAAAACGGAGCAGCTCATGTGCGCTATGTCACAAAAAAAAATCAAAGATGTACACATCAGGCATCTCCTTTGTAACGTTTTCCTTCGCATCGTTCTGTTGCTCGTGTACATAGAAAATGTTTTACTTTATGATATGTGTCTGGAATGAGCTTGATTGACACTCACGTCACTTGCGGGTTAAAAATTTCTTTCTATTTACTTTTTCCTCCAATAGGGGAGTGATTCTTTGTATCCCATGGTCAATTCAGTTGTGCAAGTAAGCATTTTGTGTGTATATGCAATAGTTGTACATACGAATATAGGAATAAACGGAATATGTCTTGAAATCTTAGCCATAGCATAGATTAAAACAAGTGTCTCCATATGCGGACGCTGGTGCACAAAAGGTTAAAGAAATCGCTCATTCGCCTTGTCTTGTATTTTGTTGGGCTATTTTTTTCACACTAGGCTTTACAAGTGGTCTTTAAAAAATTGGTCCCGTAACTGCGTGTTTCTGCAAATGTCGTCGAAGGATGATAGTCTTGCGTGTGGAGAGAGTGAAAAAGACATTTATTCGATGTTCTGCGCAAGAAAATCGGTGAGTGGTGTTCTGGAGGCGCTGCGTTAGAGTGCCTCGAGTGTGCAGCGGAGGCGAACGAGCGCATCAAGTCATGTCACACGTGAGATATGAGCGACATCTGGCAGTTTTCTTAGAAAACAAAGCGCATGGCTCGGAGAGGGGTGTGCATGCCTGTCTCAAAGGTGATAATGTGTAGAACGCAAGGTGACGGGTAGGTGCCACCACCATCTCGTCTTAGCAAAGCGTTGGAAACACTCCCCGTTCCGTGCAAATGTTGCATGGCCAGCGCAGCGTGATAAGCGCTACGGTTCTTAAAGTTTCTTATGTATGCATTTTTTAGTTAAAGAAGCACGTGCAGAATATATACGTGTTGTTATGGTGCCCCAGACATGCGCAATATT
Source organism: Rhipicephalus annulatus (assembly GCA_013436015.1). Classification (NCBI taxonomy): domain Eukaryota; kingdom Metazoa; phylum Arthropoda; class Arachnida; order Ixodida; family Ixodidae; genus Rhipicephalus; species Rhipicephalus annulatus. The sequence goes on from WOVY01012367.1 coordinate 325,831, forward strand.
TGCTTTTTAATTGACAATCGCACTAGCATGAGTGCTCAACCTTGAGCATCATTGTTGGGCGCAGCGGATGGGGTCGGCCGTTTCAAGTACCAGATGCCGTTAAGAGCAGGCAGGCAGGCAGGCAGGCAGGCAGGCAGGCAGGCAGGCGTCGATGGTCTCCAAGAAAGACTATCGTCTTTAAAAATTGGCGGCGTATCTGCATGCATCACTGCAAACGTCGCCACAAGACGATAGTCATCTACCTGTCGTACTGCAAGACTCCTGGTTTCATCCGGGTGATATATAGACGCCATCTGGCATTGGTGATGGGAAGCTTGAGCTTTGGAAGAACCCAGTACCACCGTCAGGTTGTAGAATCATAAAGTCGGTAGAGGGCTCTTTCGTGCGTAGCGTCCCATTTTCATCGCTCATAACGTGGCATTTCCAGCACAGCCTAAGGTCATGACAGCCTTTAGAATTAAGTATGCATGGACTATTTTATTAAAGTAGCACGCCACTTAATACTTACCTATTGGTGTGTTGCACCAGATATGCGTAATATTTGCTTTTTTATCGGCAATGTTCAGAAGTTTCAAAGTATGAACTAGTTCGAGTGGCTGAGCATTCAGCAAGTGCTTAAACTTTGGCTAGGTGAATGAATCACCCCGCCACGGTGGTCTAGTGGGGGGGGAGGTTTCGGCGTACCTCACTGAGATAATCTTCTTGCACCTCAGTTACTTCTTTGCGTCTTCAATGGCGATCTATGATTACAAGCGGACGCTACCGAGAAAATTGGTCTGGAATCAAATACAGTACTCTTACTCTTTTATTCACCGCACGGCTCCTCATCTCTGCGAACCGAAACACTGGCGTCTGATGCATGCAAATACCGGAGCAGGTCAGACAGCGAGGCAATGCATATGCAACGAACTCCGTGTTGCCTGTAAGGCTGCTGTTTTTTCTTTTTTTGCTTCTTCACCACTATACATCTCTCAAAACACAGAATGCAAGTCTAGGAGGCAAGTTGACAGCACAAACAGGTGACGACGTCAGGAACGAAACAAAAACAAAAACAAAATAGTTGCCTTGGTATATGTTGCCCGCCTCACGTGAATGCGAAACGAACACAATGCGTAATTCTGTAAGGCAGTAGCATCTCGTGACAAGAAGCGGATTACCTTACTGGAAACCTAATTAGCATGTTAGAGTTTCACCTACCGGTCACTGGCAAGCACGTCTTCCCTTGGCAGCCACAGGCAGAAACTTATTTCCGGACTCTTTTCGTGACAGTGCGTGACCCATCAGACACAAACTTGGATTTGCGTGGGCCGTAAATAAGGACAGCAATAACCGAGACTCATATGAGCGCTATTTTGTATACCTGCACCAGAATGCAAGACACTTGAAGTTTTGTATCTGCTTTTGATGACTTTTTTGTTCGTCCTATTCTTGCAGACAGTGTGTCCTTCCTACTCTTGCAGAGACTTTCATAAACATATTGGATTTCGCACGTGTTTTCATCATACCGGCGGGGGGGGGGGAGGCTTCTTTAGTCCTCGACGGTCTTTTCTATACTGTACGGACTTTTCTACCACTGTGAACGAAAGAAGCGAAATTTGATTCAGTTGTTTTTATTGTTTCCCGCCACATTAAAGACAACCAACAGAAAAAAAGGCAATTTTCCGAGGACAAGTTGTCTTTTCGACCACATACAAACATATCCTCCAGCCAACACGTGTCAGAAAGCTTCAATACTAAGCGCTGCTAAGTGCTCCGAATCAGAAAGTGCAGGAAGTTTTATGAATAGGAACACTCGAAGGAAAAAATAACGGTAATATATTTTGTATTTTGCATAGCGTATTTTTTCTCCTTTAGGAAACTAGGGTCACTTTCTTCCTTCCAGCTCTCACGCAGGGAAACAGTGGGGAAGAAATGATTACGAGATCATTCTCAAGTATGATAATCGAGCAGCATCTCCTTTCTGCGAGGAAAACAATAAAGTGCGCTTGCATCTTATGCAGACAGCTAATATGGCATACGTACATTCTCTAGTACATTCTCTAGAATAAAGTAGTGCTGTACAGTCTTCTAAGCCGGCACAACAAAGCCCAAGGGTACCAGCTGACGAACACTATTTGTGCCGTATTTGGGCCCATCAAACGGCACCCCGAACGCGTTTGCTTTGTATAAATTTAAAGAATGAATGGCAAAGAAAGGAGTGTGCTAGAAGGAAGTGAAAGAAGCAGGACCAAGCTAGGCTGAAAAAACGTTTTTATTTTTGGTCGATTGCTTGTTTGCTTCTAACTTGTTCACTTTTTTAAAAGTTTCCTGCCAATGAAATTCAAATTTGGTAGATGATACTATTCCCTGCAATCGAACTTTCGGAAATCAGCCGATTGACATCGAAAGTAAGACGAGTACTCATAAACAGTCTCTGAATCCCCTCAGTTCTACGAATGCAGTACACCTTCGTGACTTCTCTTATACCGATAGTATCATGAAACTCGAACATGAATAATTGCCGAGACACCATAAATACCAAGAGTTTAAATGGAGCAGGCGATCTCGTGGTTGGCACTTGCGCTAGCGTAACATACAGACAGAGGTTAGACAACAATAAACACGAGCTACATTTGCATCAGTGGAAGCGTGAGCACGCGTTCATGTTGAACGACGAAGTATTCGCATCCAACAAAAGACCGCCGAGACGTGACTATACTGCATCGCAATTGAGCAAACAACTTCGAAACGTTACAGCGCACTCAGACGGGGACGAAAAGCACGGGGCATAGCACCGAATCATTCTCTTTTTTGTTTCTTTTTGTTCCCAGCGACTTGCCCTGTATCTTTTCTCAGACGCAATGCCAACAAGCCCACCAAGCCGTCCTCGTGAGCCAACAATCGTTGTCCGGCAGAAGGTGCAGAGCAATCAGTAATGCCACGGAGTAACCAGCGCGAAACGTTTTTGCTGGCGCCTTATTCAGCTCGACCGTGCTTGGAAAATGCAAAAAACGAATGGCGACTGTCGTCTCCTATGTCTCGGCGGTCATTCTTGCTCTTGTGGCGACTACAGCGCCCGCCAGCTCCGTTGGGAATCATTTCGAGCAAACGAAAGTTGATCATTCCTTGACCACTGCACGAAGACATAATCATCGATTGTTGTCTTCCACCTTCTTGTAGGAAAACGGACTAAATATATTCAAAAAGATAAAACAAAAACAGGATATAGAGAAAAGGTGCAGAGGTGTTAGCCGGTCTAGAAAAAAATGCACTCAAAATTCACTACAAAAACAGATTTTTGTTTTTAAATTCGCGAAACAAGTGAAAAGAGGAAAGGCACGAAGAAGTAACCTGGGATTGAAGTTTTTTTTTTCTGTAGATATGGCTGAGTGGAGACTGCCTGATTGGCCCGCTGCCTTGCCTTTCAGGACCAAAATAAAGGTGTATGTCTGTGTGTGTAGATTATCTGAAAACTTATATTGAGAAAAGAAGCTAAGAAACTGAATCACCGAGGGTGAATCGCCACGAGAGCTGCTATATGCTATTTTGCTCTCTGGAAAGTCTTGTGCTGACAATTTATTAGGAGTTTTTTTTAGAGAGTTCATCTTTAATCGGTCAGGCTCACAATAAAACCTTAAGATGTCGATGTACCACCGTGCCACGAAGATGACGTCGACATCTTATTTCTTGCAGGAGCCTGGTAGGCGCTTGAAGGCACTACCTGTTCCTAGCATTCCCCCTTTCAGAAAGGATGCAATGTTGTTGTTTTTTACTGGGATAGTTAATAAATTACGCACTTTTCATTAAATATGTACAGAAACCTGTCACACAGTCGCCTAATATGAGTAGGCATCCAAAGGGGCACTTCGTCGCCAGAATAGATAGAAACGTCATCATGGCAGCTTGCGATTGAGTTGACTTAATTTCGCACTGAGCCGAGCAAGTTGCCGACATTTTCGACATCTCGAAATACTGTTCAGGTAGCACTGTATATTTGTCAATGGGTGTGCGGAAAAATCAAGCGTAGATCGTGAATGTCACTGAACGGCCGTAAATGAGGTAGAGTGTTCAGTACCCAGTAGTGTGTTTAATGGCGGTGTCTTGAGCATATACCACGAATGGTTGTCTTCAGCTGGTGCAACACATATATCATTTCGATTAGTGTGCGGTGAAATCGCAATGCTACGCCACTGGTCTGAGGATGGTATGCTGTTACTGTCTTTGGAACTGCACTCAATGAAAAGATCCAACAAAAAGGAGGCCTTTTCGCCCCACAACAATAATGATCTACCTCGCGTTCGTTTTTTTGCACTGTCGCCCCGCGCCCGGCACTTTCAGATCACGAACTACATGAGCATTATCAGCGTGACAAAGCATTCCAGCAAGGAAAGTGGCCAGTGCCGAGTTATCAAGAAAGGAAGCGTAAGCAAATGGGACGATGATTATTGTTGGGGGACAAGAAGACACCGTTTTTACTTGGTCTTTTTTTCAAAGTGTGTGCCACAAGTTTCAAGGACTTCTTTAAAAACAGTGAACATATAAGTGATGCCACGATGACTTACCAAAATGCAGAGTGCACTATGATTCAAGACAATAGCTTTGAGGAAAAAGGTGGTATGTCAGATACAGAGCTATAGCGTTGATGGTATTGGACTCAGCGAGATGCTAAACCGCTGTCCCGATCCAATTACATTGTGCAGAAGTTACGGGCAGAGATCCAACTGTGTTCGTTCCAACAATAGGAAAATGTTTCTCGGGGCATGATCTTGGTTGTCACAAGCCAGCGTGAGGTGAAGACCACCGATTGCGCAGTTGGCATAGTGTGCAAGAAAAAACACGTATCCGCAAACTGAAGTTGAGATGCCTGGCCACAAGTAGCCTGTTCTTATGCTGCTGTATGTTTCATAAACTGAAAGTTCTAGAGCAAAGATAAAAGATTAAATCTCAGTCTGTTGCGAAGAAAAGAAGCCTTTGTGAGTCATGACTAGAAGTTAAAATCATACTTGAGGAGAAGGAATAAACTTCATTAAAGAAACCGGCAGGTTTAGGCGACCGGGCCTAGGCCTTCCATTAGAGGACGTCAAGGGCTTGCCTCGACGCCACCTCACGGGCGCCCATATTTGGTCGTTAAGAGTGGGGCTCCGCAGAACCTCCTGGAACTTCGACAAAAGGGTCGTGGCGTTAGTGTGTCTGTACTGTGCCGGGCACTACCAGAGCATGTCTGAAAGCGTAACTGAGTGTGTGCCAGAGCACCGGCAGTGGAAGAAAATAATATTTATCGAATAGTACTTCATATAAAATATCATATATAATCCTAATAAAGACGCTTTTATGCATGGCGATGGTATTTTCTGGCAGCCTTGAGACTGTATTCAGGCTAAGCTCGACTGTAACTTTTTTCTGAATTACTCAATTTTTCTAACTCGCTTTATTGATTTATTTCCATGTCTATAACCAAGACCTGCTTTGCCTCTTCCTGTTTTCTCGTTTACTTCTGAACTGCACAGTCGCATCTCACTTCTAGATTAGGATAACACCTTATTCTTTGTATCCATGTGTCTTATTCCAACGGAAGTAGAAGATGAATGGTGCCAGCAGTAGCGCAATATTGTTTGGGCATCACAGGAATGAGCTAGCTACTGGTGGTTCTCGCTGCTTGATGCCTACCATTCTATCTGCACTTCCTCTCCAGCGATCCTTCATACTCGTCTCAGTGGTTTCATATTTTGTATATCAGTCAGCACATGAACTTATTGGCTGACGCTTACCAGATCTGCAGCATCCTCCTCGCGAGTTTGTGCCATGACAAATGAGTGACGCAGACGTGACACGGCGATTTGATACTCTTTCTGGCTTCTTTCTGTGGCTGATCCTTACGCCTTTCTTTTTGTTGACTTTTTTTTCACGCTTGGGTAGGTATCATCGGTAAATAAACAAAGAACGCGCGGATAGCGTTTCGATGGAAACGCACTCTACTTCCTTCTGGAGTCGCCCTCCCAAGGTTGAGGCCCCCAGTTACTTTTCCACCCTTCCTCGACGACGACGATACATCCGATACACGCTCGGCCATTGCTCGCTCCAGTGGACATCTACTGCGGCTCTTGCACATTCTCGTGTTATAGTTCTGACGAAGGAATAGCTCTGATAAGCGTCATCGGTTTTGTATTTACATCCAGACGCAGACCTTCGTGGTGAAGCACGTGCAGTTACAATGTGGTACTTTCATTCTCAGTTCGTAAACGGCAGCCACGACGTTTCAATGCTCCTGCGCAATGTGACACCGCATCGTCCTCACAGCAGTTTTAGGGGCAAAGCTCCTTGAAGCGGCACTCGTTCGTCCCTCGTCGTAGTACGTAACATATCTTACGCTTTGAACTGCAAGGGTGTGCCGGTGGAAGATTTCTCTTGTGCGTTGTTGAACAATAAAAAATTCGCAGCGTGCGCGTTAACTAAAAGCCGAATTCTCCTATCTCTCATTTCCCATTAGCAGCCATTGACATGTACGTTGGGCACTATGTGACAAGAAAGGGTTGCTACGTTATACTAGTTGGGTGTAACCTCCTTGGTTTTAGAAAGGTTTAGCGAGCGTTGGGCAGCAGTGCCATGAATACAGCGAACCAGTATATACCATGAACTCGAGGTGGTTAAAGGCGGGAAGTAGACACTAAGCGCAAGCCGTAAGAAAGGGTGCGTGTGCCACCTCTCGTTTAGTCCTTGGAATGTCTGCTGGGTGGCGGTGCTTCTATATGCAGAATAACTAAAAGCGGAATCCTCCTGTCTCTCAATCCCCATTAGCAGCCATTGGCATGTACATTGAGCACTATCTGACAAGAAAGGGTTGCTACGTTATACTTGCTGGGCGTAACCTCCTTGGTTTTAGAAAGGTTCAGCGAGCGTTGGGCCGCAGTGCCATGAATAGAGTGAACTAGTATATACCATCAACTCGAGGGGGTTGAAGGTGGGAAGTAGACACGAAGCGCAAGCCGTGAGAAAGTGTGCGTGTGCCACCGCTCGTTTAGTCCTTGAAATGTCCGCTGGATGGTGGTGCTTATATATGCGGAATATATGATGAAAAGATGCGAGATGGTGGTACTTGGAGTGTTGAATAGATGGACGAACGGACACACAGACAGATGCATGGACGGACGCACAGATGGCTGCACGAACAAATGGACGCATGGACGGACGCAGAGCAGATGCATTGACTAACGCAGGGACGGACACCCGGATGTACGTTCGGGACGCACGAACAGACGCACGCGCGGACAGGCGGATGGACACACGGATGGTCACACAGACGGACGCATGGACAGACAAAAGCAATAACGAATGGATGGACGGATTCTTCGACCCACTCTCCATCATTCACCCCGTGGATATGCTGCCATTTTTTACGTCATGTGGGGATAGTCGATATTTAATGGATAGTTTTCTGAGGCCCGATGAATCGCTGTCACTTCTAAGGTGCCCTCACTTCTTCTAACGCTACCTGCCAGCTTTCACTTTTTCTTCAAATATCAATCGAGACTTCTATATTTTCCGCGTATTGATTGCTTTATTTTACTGCTATCTTTACTGTGTCGTTTTCTGTCTGCTTCCTATATAGGGAAAGGAGGGTCTGAACGTTTGGCTGACGACCTTAACTATATATTCTCGTTGCGCCATGGCCCCGCTGTGATGTGACATACATCTACATTATATTTCCACTTCTGGCCTGTGGTGGTATATTGAATTAAGGTATATTCCTTCCTGTTTTCTTAACAATGAAACTACCATGCATGACTGGCACCGACACGAAAATATTATTGAACATCATCTCGTGTGCTGCTTTAGTAACAAAGTTAAGCGCTACGCTTTCTGGACCAGTAGCGCCTGGTAGAATTTGTAGTAGCGAAGATCATTGTGTCAGCTATTGTCACTGATTACACCTATTTTTGAGTTAGCGTCGGTCACAATTTGTCAAAAGACAGGTCCATCTGAGCTACCCCTCTGTTTTTCCTTCTTTATTTCTCTTCACCTTTGTCGCATCTTTATTCCGGCATTCGCAAGCGTCAACAAATCTAAAGAATGCCGCCATGAGTGCCACCGAAACTAATCCGGCCCACGCGAACCGGCCCTCGTAACATCATTTATTACATTGTGTTTCATGAAATTTATAAAATAAAGATGTGTGTAAGAACTGTCACTGTATCTTCCATCTAATCACTGCCGAAGTCAAGGTTTTTTTAGGAATTGTAGGTTTAATTCTGACACCGCAACACACCTCAACAAGTCAGCCTCTTCACATATGCCTAGGCACGAATATTATTTTTGTTTTCTTTGCGACACCTTAACGTTTCCAATGGGTTTCAATACGTTTGCTGTTTTCGAATATATCTTTTCGTAATTTTACTAGTACTCGTAGATAGCTTGAAAGACTGTGTTAAGTGTAGCGGCTTCCAAGTACCTACGGTCAATTGGAAGCCAGTTGCCTGCTCTGATGTGAAATAGAAACTTTACGCTGCTAGCCAGCATTATCGCCCATACGTTACCGTTCACAGCGTTGACCCTACCTGCCAAGATGTTTTCATCCTGATGCCAATCAAGTACATGAATGTGTATTAACTGTTATGGTTTTAGATATCAAAATCACAATTCTCCAAGGCATCAGTAATAAATAACGGACGTCACAAAGGAGACGAGCCACGAAAAAGCTTACTGCCTGCACGAAACAGCCTGTTTTTCCTATGGACCACCCAAATTTCTCATAAACGTTACGCTTGGTGCCACTTCAACTCTTCTGCGTACCTTGGCTTCCTATCTGGACTTCGTCAACGTGAGACCCTCATTCGAGAAACAGGAGAACCTACATTTATACCAGGTCTTGTATAAAGTTAAGTAAGGGGTTGCTACGGAACTCTAGTGTGAACGTGCGCACGTGAATAGCATAGCACTTTCGGTTCAATTATGCATATGCTCCTGCACAGTTGGAAAAGTCTTTTCCTCGTCAGCTAAAGTATTTGCAGCAACAGAGGCGGCAGTGACTGCAGAGGAATGCCGCAAAAGGAAGAGCTGCTCCGATTATCTGACCTCGGCATAAGGTATACAGTTATCACGCGGCTGTCACTCGCCATTGCAATCAGCCTGAAGTGCTCCTCGATTTCGTTCTTTGTTATTAACGCTTTCAATTCTCCGCCAGTTTTCACTTCTCCGAGACATACCTTCCGTCAATATACGTCCAAACGCGCTCTATTTTTCTTCTTTCCTTTTAGGAGCGGAGCTCCAAAAGGTTGTCACTGCACCGGGTATTACGAACAAAAATTATCATCAATAGGAATCGGCATGCGCTCTCTTCGTCATCATAAGCTTCTAATTCGCTTTCAAAACAAGTGCATCGATTTCTCCCACAGGGTCTGAGATGATTCGGACAATTGAGAGGAAAAAACAAGTGCAGAAAGGAAGAGGAGGAGAAAGAAACAGGGTGACAGAAACATATGGGCAAAGAAAACTTGGATCATTCGGTGGGTTCCGAACCCTACGTATAACCACCAGGCTATTCATACCCTCTAGGCCATTCATACATGCTGACAGAACCCTGCATAGCCTCGCCTATTCTCGCTTGTAAAGGGGGGGGGGGGATAAACTAAAAGATATGATGAGTGGGAAGAAAATAAGTGGATAGAGAATAAAGCATACCGTATTATGAATGAGACAAAGCAATAGAGAGAAAAAAATGCAGAAAGGGAAAGAGCTAAACAAAGAGTAAGAAAAAATTGAATGGAGCTAGCAAGTTAGAGATAGACATACAGAAATAGAAATGAACGAAAAAGATTGAGAGAAAGGAACAGAGAAACCGAAGACGAAAGAAATGTAGACAGACAAAAAGACAGAAGCACGGAGCTAAAAGGAAAGAAGAAAGATTAAAAAAAAAGTCCATGCTTCACTGCACTTCCTTCAGCATTGGCATCTCTGGTGCCAAGCTGCCTAAATGTTTTCACTCTTCATCCTATCGCTCGATCGATTTTCCTTGTCACTCCACCCGCATTCTCGCCACGCAGTCACACTTCACATCAGCGCTGTACTTACCACGAATATTCTATGCGGAAAATTTAATTTGACCCGCACTGTTCGCGCCAATAACGACGCACACTCGGCCCTCTTCTCGACATTGACGCCAGTTCCTGCTGATGTGGCCAACTTCTCTTCGTCAGGCGTGAATGCCGTTTAGCTGAGCGCTAGCACAGAACACTCGTCCCTCCTTTGCTGTCTTTTTTTAAAGGATTCAGACACGACGCTCGGCCTGGCGGACCATCTAAATTCATGTAGATTGACCGCGATAAAATTTTGTCATGCCCTTTTAATCTTCTGAATTCTTCTGGCTGAATTCCTGCTACAATAATTGCTATCGTAAATAGGCTGTTTTTCGCGAGTATTTCGTTTGGGGTAAACGTAACGCAGAAAGCATAGATTACTACCCATATTGCGTTTCACGCGCTTAGGGAGAAAATATTGCAATATTGCCAAGGTGGCAAACAGGTCGTCAATAGCATTACGGTAACTAGAGAACATTGATTGCGTCCTGGCGCAGACTGTAAGCTTATCGGCAAATTGCGGCGCCTGCTGTCTATGGCTGCCACGCATAAGGCCTAAACGCGAATGGCGTTCGAGAGGTTCAGGGCAGCACTTCATATAAAGTAAACGATCACAATTGGTGATGTGAGTTAGAGCTATGATAACGTGGCCTGACGTTCTGGCATTCTTGTTTCACCGGCAGACGCAGAACAGTGTAACGGAATGTAGAACACTATAGGCTGACGCGTAATTAGGGCCCAGTAATGGGCTTTTGATGTCAGCGCTTTGAAAATAAAACACCACACAGAAAGAAATAAATTACCTGAGCGTGAATACAGGGTCCTGTTTACGAAATATTTTGCTCTGGAAGCTGTCAGACACTGGTGCTAAATTACCTCTGACTGTGCAAGCTTGCACGCAATCAAGAAAATCTCTGACGCTCACAGAAGCTCAATACAGATACATACGCTGTATGGTTCTGATCTGAACTTGTAGTTGCTGAGAGAAGCAGCTGCTTGGTCTGAACATTAGTTTTAACGGAATTTACGGGATAGAGAGAAAAAAGGAAAGCTGAGTGGTTAACTAGACGCTACCATCAGAAATACTACCCGTCACTAGCAGAGGGGGAGAAATACGAAATTAGACAGGAGAAAGAAAAAATAGATCAGAAAAAAAACACGAACACAGACACACACACACGCGCACGCACACACACACACACACGCACACACACGCCTGCACGCGCACACGCACGCACACACACACACGCACATGCATACACAGGCACACACACACACACACACTCACACAGGCACGCACACGCACACACGCACACACGAATTCAACTTAGAGTCGTTCAGATAGGGCAGTAATTTTCGGAAAGCCCAGTACCTTGAACGGCCTTCTTCTGCGACGTTGAGTCTGGACGATGGCGTAACATGCTTTACTTTGAAAGAGGTAGGTCACCTGAGTTGTTCAGTGCATTACAAGAGATTGCTTTTGTATGCTACATTCCTGGCAATCGCACAGCTCATGCCAAATAGTCTCTTCATATAAGCTGTTTACGCACTCGCTGGTCTCGGCCATCTGCATACGCACGCGTAAACGCGACGCCCAACCAAAGTCCGCGCAGAACAGTAGCGTCACGTCGTCGGAATCTTGCTGGAAGTCGAAGGCTTAACGTTGGATCAAGTGCGTGTAATCCTGGATGCGCCGTAAAACGCGGCTCATTCTAATGTGCCATGGAACACTGGTGAGTGAGCATGAAGTGTTGCTTAGTATAGCGTCTGTTCAAGAGGGAAGTATCAATAGGTAGAAACCGTAAGCATAAGACTTAGGCAGAAACCATAATCACCAAAATAGGAGGATGTTACTTCAATGGGATTTCACCGGGAATAATGTAATTAAAGAACAATCTCTTCTAGCTTTGAGTAAGTGAAAGCAGTACATTTTAAGGACTACATGTATACAAGAAGAAACAGGCAAGATGCTAAAAAGGGATTGTTTTGTATGGAGGAGGTCGATGGGGGGAAAGGGGGGTTAAATTTTCTTCTCGAGCCCTACTTCGACCGAGACTCACGCAAGAAGACATGAGGTAACGTTGAAAGACAAATAAAAACAAAAAAAAACACTCCACACAAATAACGACAATAAAGGGTGGAGCATGAATGAATGCCAAAGAACATAACGAAGATAGCGACCTGAGCTTGGATCCAGGCACTAAGGCTCCAGCCACGAAGCGAGAAATCACGCCTTCATGTTTTAGCAGAAAGACACCGAGTGTGTCGTTAATTAGCACGGCAAACAGCCACAGCCCAATTTAATTATCGCTACATGCAGTCACACGTGAACAGGGAATAGTGAATAGCGCGTATGCGTGTGCAGATAGAGGCAGAAGGGAACACAGAAGTTGTGGACAGGGCGTTACAGTGTCACTCAGGGTATGCATGCTTGAGCGGAAAGGTGCCCGAGGAGAAAATATGAGTGTGGACGGGGAAGAGCAGCACTTATTAGCCTTGCGTAGAGAAATTAGTTTTCGTGTGTTTTTTAATAAGACATTTATATTTGTTCGGTAGGCCTTTCTACAACCTACGGTGTTCTTTTCCTTAAGTAGTTTTGTCCTAAATGCGATAAGGTAACCTTCATAACTTTTTACCGTTTGCAAAAGTGGATCTAAGAGGTGACGTAAGGTGATCTGTTTCTTGTGAGGCCATGTCATCCGGGTTTGGCAGGCTTTATTTATTTTCGTTCATATATTGGCAGTATACTTTCAAGATAACTCATGACACTTTAAAATTAGATAATTAAAATATACAGGTAAAAGTAAATTAACTAAGATTATCCAAAAAACCACGTCATGAGTCAGAGGGGAAAGTAATGAAGCAAAGAAGTGTAAAGGCCTTGTTTGTTAGACATAAAATTAAGGAGAACTAGAAGACAGTGTTGCCAAGGAAAGTTTAGGGGATGGGATTAAAGTAGGTGTGATTTAAATGCCGCCGTAGCTCAGATGGTGTCCTTTTCAAGTCTTCGTACATATTGCGCTTGTTTCATCATGAACCTATACTTACACGCCCAACTGACCGTCAGCCTTAATGTTTCACATTCGCCGCAGTGGCTAATGGTCGTTCTGACGGACACTCCCACGTTAAATTCACACACATACACTATAAAATAGGCGGAGGGATGACCGCTGCCCTAGCCCAGTTGACAGAGCAGTGGCCGAGTTATTCGAATGCCACTGGTTTGGTCCCCGCCGGCGGCAAGATATGCTTTCTCCTACTCTTCTTTCTTCAAATTTACGTCACAATTGCTTCTATTAGCATACGCTATACTTTTCCTGACATCATTTTCTGTTAGTTCTGATTATTGGGAAGTTATGGTAGCTCACCTATTTCTCTTTTAAAAAATCACTTTTGCAACACACAAATGCCTAATGTTAACTGACTACATACATAATTGTAGCTATCACGCTCGTTCTGATAAACCCATTGCATAATGCTTTATACACAATGTCAAATGATTAAATGCCGCACAGTGCGTGCAAATATCGAAAAAAGAATGTTAGTTTACAAAAAAAAGAAAAAGATCACAGAAACATGATGACATGCGGTAATCGGCTACCAACAGCCGAGTAGTCATGTGACACCCAGGGGTGAGAAACTAGATATAACTGTGTGGTTAATTCTGCCGTGCTATGTGAGCTTGTTCAAAGTTTAGCAATTTGACAGTTGAAATGTTCTTCTGGCTATGTCGCTTGAGAAGGTTGCCTGCGTCTTAAGTGCGCTGTTATTTGTTCTAATGCTTATATATTCGTTCTTTAAACGCGAGTGCTATCACCACATTCCAAAAATTTAAAGCAACAAATAGATGTACGTTATGGAATAATGGCTGCGTAAACAGTAACGGGGGGAAAAAGCGAAGGTGATGAGGTCGTTTTTTTTTCTTTGTTTTGAAATGGTTTTTAATTCTGTATTTTTACTACAGACATACTAATTTCTCGCTACGACTGCTCGTAAACGAAAGCTTCACTTAAATTTTGACAATAATTCTTCAATATAAAACTCTTAAACATAAAAAAGCAGCGGTTCCCTGTAGTTAACTGCGTCGCCGGCTGATTGCTTTCTAGCTGAAATTACGCTACAGCACCTCCTCTCTATTATGTACAGTTATGAACATCGCTTACTCTTTCACTCCGTTAACGTTATCCTAAACATGATAAGTTAGAAATGCTAGATGAAACATTATCGACAAATGACCCAGAATGTAGGAGAGAAGTGAATATCTGGAAGAACATTGTACTTAGGAATGACGATGCACTTTAGCATATATTTTTAAGTGCAACCTTTCGAATTGCAAACGCATGTAGTGCTACTTTCAATCAGATAAAACCCAATACTGATGGCTAATGGAAAGTACACTGCATTCTCAAACATTCTCTGAGCTGTACGCACGTGCTTCTGTCTTAGATAAACACTGGCCCTTAAGCATCTTCTATAAATACTTGCTATGCTAATTGCATTATCAATAATGGCGTAAATGCATCTGCAAATGTTCAGCAGTGGTTAGGCATTTTTAGATTACAGCAAATGGAGCACTTCTGAGCGCCACGTGCTATGAACCTAATGACCTATGATCTAGTGAGCTGAACCTGGCTGACACTGCAGGATGAAGGCCACCAATGTGCCGTTCAAGTTTTACAGGTGTAGCTCTTGCTTTGTTCCTTGTGAGACTTAGTAGTATTTTTTAAATGTGCTTTTAACTCCTAAACTAATTTTGGAGGCACAGACACGGCAATTACTCTAAAGGACTCATCATTGTCTATGATTGCTGTCACGTATACGCAAAGCTTCGATGGTAGCACGACGTGTTAACGTGGAGGCAACGCGTGCTTAGAAATTGCTGGATGGATAAATGATACGAGAACCACGGTTACAAGTGCTGCCACCCATTTTCATTATCTTGTTGTCATCTCAGGAGTTGAAAAAAAAATGAACTGACTGGCCGACATGTTTGGCTTAGGGATTTAAAAGCTGTGACGCCCTTAGTCTAGTGGTTAAAGTACTCAGCTGCTGACCCGCAGGTCACGTGATCCCGGCGGTGGTGGCTGCATTTATGTTGGAGGTGAAAGGCTGTAGGCTCGTGTGGTCAGATTTGATTGCATGGTAAGGAACCCCAGGGTGGTCAAAATTTTTGGAGCCCTCCACTACAGCGTCTCTCATAATCATATGGTGGTTTTGAGACGTTAAGCCCCACATATCAATCAATAAGTTAATCTGTGACGCCCGTAGGTGATGTAGCGTAGCAGGCCTGTGATTTTCCGCATCAACGAAGATTACTCATTTTCAACGCGTCGCTAATGATGAACATTTCAATAAAAGAACGTGTAAGGAAGGAAGTTATTGTACACGCATAGTAGCTTGCTCGAGTTGACGGGAAAGTAATTGTCCCCCCCCCTACTTTTGCGTACTCCCGAAGTTGGGCTAAAACTAGGCATATCATGGGTGCCAACGAAGAATAATATTTCCTATGTGACGTTTCCCTTCTTGTGTAATTTAGGCATACGGTTCTGGGGGCCTAAATGGCATTATTAAGGCATTTTTTTGCCATTGCTTGCTTCTAGATCGTTACTAAGCTTTTTCTAGGTGATGCTTTGCTGTTTCTACTTTAATTCTCAGTGCAGAGAAGTTGGAGTTGAAACACAGTCACAGACACGACACTCGTTTAGTCTTGTTAGAATCAGAGGAGCAATACGAAGCATGCGCATACGCCTATGAAAAAATCCTGTTCACGCTACGGTAAACGACAGTATTTTTTTCTCAGAAAATTTTGCAGTTGTGCTTTTCGCGCGAGGCAAGTGTCAACCGTTCACTAACTTGCAAAGTTTGTGCGAGAAAGAAGGAGAGTCTCGCAAATCCCGCTTTAGGATCAATGCTTCTCCCATTACGTCTCTCTCATTCGCTCTCTGATTGTCTCTCATTCTCATTTCGCAACGTGCTAACACTTTGTATACAGGCCCGTGGCGCACCCGTGTACCACAGAGAAACAGTTTGTGAGCTTGCAAGTGAGGCATTCGTTAGGTGCAGTCACAGGCGTGTCAGGAGCAGCTAATGTGCTCAGAAAGGGAGTGATAACAAACGAATATGACAGAACGAACGGGGCGGAACCCGCCGCACTTGGCTCTCGACGCAAGGGCTCGGACAACGAACTGCTAATTGCTCTGGAAACAGCCGCTGTGGCGTTCAGGACGACAGGCTTTGGGAAAGAAGCAAGTTAGCGAGGCGACAAACAAAACACGTTATAGCTTGATCGTAAATAATTAGAGCACAGCAGAGAAACGGAAACTTAGATAACTCTGTCTGTAGTTTACGGTCATTGACTTTCAATTCTATTCGAATGTTGAGCGCTTTGATGGACGAAGAAAACCAAAAGATTTAGCGAAGGCAGGGTTGTTGTCAGTATACAAGGGCACCCCGCACACGAGAATGGGAGGAGGGGAGTGGCTGACTGAAGTAAGTATGAGGAAAGATAGGGGGAGCACACATTCGCGCACACGCACGCACGCACATATACGCCGCCACAGAGTAGACCGGCAGTGCTGTGCGGTATGCGACACCCACATGAGCCTACAACCACTCGTGCAAGTCTGTTGTCTTCAATATTTTTAACAATGTCTTGGTTTCTTGAATTATGAAGGACGTTTTAGTATGACATCGGAGCACAGTTGCTTGTTACATCGGTATATTACAAAGTAGAGCGCGAGTGATAGCGAGTTGTCGTCTCTGGACACTGTCAGTACATTCGCAGAAGATATGCTGCGAAGGACGGCTCACAAAGGGGCCGACGCAAGCAGTTAGTGGTGGCAGAGCCAGACTTAAAAATTGCCTTCTCTGTTTTCTGTCTCCTTTTCGTGCAGTTTTGTAGTTATGAATTACAACTCGCCCAGCGTGCAGTTCTCTTGAGTTCAAAAACTAGAACGCAGCGGCCGTGGCGGAGACATGGCCGCTGCA
>WOVY01012368.1:0-10349 GCA_013436015.1 Rhipicephalus annulatus
CATTTCGTAAAGTGTCCACAGAACAATACGCTATGCAATTCGGCAATAACAGCGCGAGAAATGAAAGAAGCACCTGCTACGAGTTCAGCGCAACCTTGGCTATCGCTCGCCAAGTCACGGCATCATAAGACTATAGAGCATGACAAAACACGGGGGTCATTGCCTTCAACCCTGGGAGTGGAGAGAGAAACGAAGCGCGTGAAAGAGAGGGAAGGGGGGTAATTAGGAAATTTGGAGTCAAGAAGCGCGAATTTGAAAACTTCGCATGAAGGCACATGGGGTCGCTTCCCGTGGTCTCATACGCGAAGTGCTAAGCGGAAGCGCATCGCAACGGTACCTTCTTTAATCGCGCACGGGCGCGCGAGAGAGGGGATGCCCCGAACGCATTTGTGCGAGCCCTCTCAATTAAAATTTCAACCCGCCCGGTAGCACTTGTGAGGCTATCTCGAGCGTTCGAGAATCCCGAGAAAAGAGTGGGAACCGAGCGCGCAGTCGTGAACCGTTACCCTCGCCCGTCTTCATTCTGCCTTTTCACTCCTCCCCTCTTCTGTTTATTTGTGTCACCCCGTCCGCGTGAGAGAGAGGTTAAGGAAAGGTTGATCTGCACTCCCACGCCCTGCACTCCGGCATCGCGTTGCACACGCTGCGTCACGCGAACTGCACTGCTGCACTGCGATGGCGGCGCTATTTAGGGTCACGTTCGTGAACGGCGGCGCTATCGCGGGGTTTCGGACAACCAGGCACGCACCGCGGTCGTTTCGTCCGGACACGAGGTAGGCCGTTCTATTCTTCTCGAGCGGCTCTCCGCGATTTCCTCGTCCCGCGCAGCTGGAATAGCGCGCTTGCACTTCCCAGAATAACTTTGTAGCGCGCGGCAGCCCGAGCCACGCCACCGCGTTCGCAGACCTGCTGCCGCGAGGAAGGACCGTGAGGCGGCGGCGGTGCGCTGGAGCAAGGAGGAAAGAAACGTCAGCGCTGCGAGAGTGCGTCGCCCTCTAGGGTGAGAATGGTTGCAGCAACTGCTGGCTATCAATGAGACGGCGACGAAGAGGAAAGCCATATTTATGGACATCGTAACACGCAGAACACATAGTCGTGCGTAACATGGAGGTGGAAAGTAGCCTAGCAAGGTTTTTTTTTTTTTTTGAAGGGGAGAAGGGGGGGTATTGTAGCCATTAATGCGTTTGTATGTCTTTACACATCTATAAACATGCGAAATCTAAAGATTTCAGGAAGTCATGTATCGTTTTAGCGCGATTGAGCAAGGCATGACGAAGGGGTGCGATGGGAAGAAAAGCCACTATCTTTATTTGTAGCAGTGCTTATATACCGAGCGAGACAAGGAAAGGGTGCGTACCCTCACCGCACTATCGTATCAAAGGGGGCGGGTTTGACACGAGGCACATGTTGCGCAAGATATGATACATCCTCCTTGGTGTCACATCTTTGGATGGTATCACATCTTTGCAGTCGAGACGCAGATTCTTTACGTCTGTTATGACCGTCATCAGTAGGCGCCATGCTGTCGCTGGGAAGCGTAGCCGGGCAGCGTTCCCACGCCTGGAACCCCAGTTTTTCTCGGAACCAGCATCCAGAGCTGACGGGGGAGCGGCGCTCTTTCAATCCTCAAACAAGTAGCCGACTGGCCGGCTGCCTATGCCCGCCAGGTATTGTCCCTGCTAGCCGGAGGATGAGACGTCGTGTCGCACGACGCTTGTAGGCCGTTCCAGAGAGGACAACAAAGACAGCGTCTTCCTTGGAAGAAAACCGCGACCATGGCCACAAATTGCTCTGCTAATTGAGCGGACAAATCGGCGGACCGTTGATGTCTGCTGTCAGGAGCGTGGGACCCCTCGACCAGCGACACACACGACGAGGAAGAGCCCCTCTGGCGCCACCTTTCAGTGCAGTGATCACGACTCAACATTGGATGTTCACGTGGGTCGTGCATGCTCGTACCCCTCGCCTGTTGTGTGTGTGTGATTGGTGTTCCCCTCAAGAAGGAGAAGCCCGACAGGGCTTATAACGACGCCGCAGAATGCAGGACGTCGCTCTGAACCATGTGACGGTTCAACCACCACGTTCGTGGTTTGTGAACTCCTAACCTTTCATGCTGTAAATAATTGCAAATAGTTGCCATAAACCTGTTTGTTTTTTCGTATCTCCATCTTGTAAGCGCTCGTTTCCTCAACCCGGAAGCTACACCACGCTAACCACAGAGACGGGTTTTGTTTCGTATCCTCCAGCGACCTCCTTCCGACCCGCCAACAACTGGTTGGCAGAGGTGGGATACGACTCAGCACCCCGAGCCGCAACGACTGGTGATCAGCGGTGGGATGCGACTCAGCACCCCGATCACCACAAGTCTCAAATTTTCGTACCAACTTTCTAACCGCAAATTTGCTCTGAACCCTGACCCCTACCTTACACCACTAAGAAACACGCCAGACTCGGCATTCACACGCACTTTCTTTAACACAATATTTTGCTCGTACTAACTTGTTTAAATTTTCCTTTCTTTCCTCGTACCATTGAAGAGTGGAACGATTGCCTGCAAGCAGTTTACACTCTCCCGATCTTATTTACGCTGAAATTTGAAGTTGTTTTTCTAACTATTCCAACTATTTCCTCTTTTCCCTCCCCACCTCTTTCCTTTTGTTGCTTTTGTATAAATATGTCACGCTTTCCACTGTTTACTCTCTTTATTGTTGATGTGGTTTTGAAATGTGTATGACAACTGTATTATCTTGCCCTTCCTGCTTTGGCTCTGCCAGCAGTATTTATAAATAAATAAATAAATAAATAAATAAATAAATAATAAAGTATTGAACCCTCCCACCCCCCCCCCCCCCTCGAAACACCGCGTTGGCTACGCAGGTGGTGGGAAGGTTGCCGATTAAGCAAACCTTAACTCAGCCGAAACCTTTAAGGTCACTTTTTTAAAACGCGCAGCGTTATGGTTTACGCTTTTCTAACGGCGGAGCTGTTATTGGTTTGTCCTTCATGTCCGGTATCCGTAAAAATATCACAAACGAGTATGTGCCACAGACATTGCGTAAATTCCACTGCTGACCACTAAATATTGCCGCGCGCTTGATCTGCCAGCGCAAAAGAGCAGACGAAGTGGCAGTTCCCCTCGTGCCATTGTTCTGTTTTTGGCTGCGCTGAGCCGACCGCTCTTCGGACTTTTGTGAGGACGCCTTTAAAAACGTCTCCTGTCTTTTTAACGTGACATTTTAATGGTGGAGGTGCTGGGTAACCTCACCTATGCAACAGACTCCTTCTAGCAGCCGGAACGTGACCCAAAACCCAGAGCTTACGCCGGTACACCGTTTCAGTCGGAGGATTCGAGGACTGTCCCCCGAGTTTGTGCCTCACAGTACAAGTACGTCGACTGGTATGGAGAATACTGTTGCTGTCACCGCTTACCCTGCCGCTGGAGCCGCCGCTGCTCCAACCGCTGCACCCGCAGCTGCACCCACTCATTACAGCCTGAAAAACCACGTGTTTCCGAGTCCCTTCCGTGGTGGCCTCTATGAAGATGTGGAAAGATTGGCTGGCTGAGTACGAGTACGTAGCGGATTTCAACGGGTGGGACGAAGTAGCGAAGCTCAAGAATGTGTACTTTAGTCTTCTGGATGGTGCTCGCACATGGTTCCAGAACCGCAAGGGCCTCCTAACGTCGTGGCATGAGTTCTGTCACAGGCTCCGCGAAACGTACTCGAGTCTCGATCGTCGAGGAGCGCGCTGAAAGGGCCCTCCAGTCCCGCATGCAGATGCCTAATGAAGGTGTGGCTGCATACGTGGAGGATATGGTTCATCTGTTTCACTCGCGCCGATCCAACCATGCCGGAAGACAAGAAGCTGCGACACTTGATGCGAGGTGTGAAAGAGCAGCTCTTCGCTGGACTCATTCGTAGTCCGCCTAGAACGGTTGCGGAAGTTCCTCACTGAAGCCGTCGCCATGGAAAAGGCGCTGCAGCAGCGGAACCGTACGATCGGCAAGTGATGCTACCTCGTACCACCGGGCTAGGCTCGTTCCCGACCGACGTGGGAGCGCTTCGCGAGCTGATACGTTCGGTTTGTTCGCGACGAGCTGCAACAGCTGCAACAGCTGAACCCAGGCGCAGAGCAGCAGCCTTCCCGAATTGCATCGCCACCCTCATACGTGACGACGTTCAGCATGCGCTCGGCACACCTCGTCGCACGAGACACCCAACGCAGGTTGCTGCACCACTTCAGGCGTTCGCAACTTCAAGGAAACCTCTAGGGGTGACCTACGCAGACGTATTGAGACGCACCGTTCCGTCGTCCACGACACCATCCCCAGTGAGTGGTTTCCAGCGCAACCACTTATACCGACACGTTCGAACACAACGCACCTGCACAGTCCCCACTACCAGCCGCAACCCCCGTACGCCACACTGCAGTCCGCACAGGTGGTCCCTTATTTTGCAGCACTCGACCCGTCATGCGTAAATCAGACATATGGCGCTATGCCCGACCGACGACCGCCTTTGCTACCACTGCGGTGAAGCGGGTCACCTCTACCGAGACTGCCAGTACCGCCGACTTGGGCTGCAGGGTTTTCCTGCCAATTCACCCCGCCCCCGGTTTGGACAGAGACCACCAGAAATTGAAGATTTTATCGCTCGGCAGAACCGTCCCACTCAGGCGTCAGTCGCGTTCACCGTCACCGCGGTCGTCGTCTATTCAGGCAACGGAAATCGAAGGCCGCAAGGACGGTCTCCGAGCCCCCGCCTGGAAAACTAACGCCAGCGACCTTTCGAGGCGAGGCCGCTGATTCTCGACGTGATGAAGACCTCGCCCTCCAATCGACGCGACAATCGGACCAACGGAAATTCGACTACGCCGGCGCCTGTATCTCAGCTGAGCGACTTTTCAATGGACATACCTGTGATGCTCGACGGTCGCAATTTAACTGCCTTAATAGGACACTGGTGCTGACTACTCGATTATTAGCGGACAATTGGCACGTACCTTGAAGAAAGTGATAATGCCTTGGACAGGATCGCATGTACGTACAGCTGGCGGACATGTTGTAACGCCGGTTGGTTTGTGCACGTCCAGGCTACAAATACGAGGCTGCACGTTTTTGGTCAGCTCCATCGTGCTACGTGACTGCTCCCGCGAATTAATTCTCGGCCTCGATTTTCTTCGGGAATATGGCGCCGTAATCGACCTACGGCGACGCTGCATTTCCTTTTCGACAGTCAACGCTACGTCAAGGGACTCCAACCGCCGTACAACCGCCCTCCGTGTTTCCGACGACAGTGTCACAATACCACCTCGTGCAAGTATCCTAATTCAGGTGACTTCCGAAGGAACCAGTGACGGTGAAACAGTGGCAGAGTGCAACGTCTCCCTGCTGCTGGCGCTTGGAATTTCTGTGGCACGAGGCATCATTGACATTCGGAACGGTACAGCCGAGGTCATGATTACAAAATTTCACCAATGAGCATCGTCACCTTTTCCGGGGCACTGCGGTCGCCTACGCTGAAGCCTTGGAGGACGTCATTGAGTGTTTTGCCTGTGAAGACAGTAGCCGCGATGGACAAACCGTAATAGATGTTGACATGAACAGTGCACTGCCGGAAGAGAACCAGAGGGCCTTGCGAGAGCTATTGTTTGAATTCAGGGCGTGCTTTGCTCAGTCGTCTAAAGTGAGTCAGACGCCAATTACACAGCACAGGATAATCACTTACGACGACGCAAGACCTATTCACCAACAGCCATACCGCGTCTCGCCGACAGAACGCTGCAGCTATCAAGCAGCAAGTGAAAGAATGATCGACGACGGCGTTATCCAGCCTTCGAACAGTCCCTGGTCCTCACCGGTCGTTCTGGTTAAGAAGAAGGACGGTACGCTTCGCTTTCTGTGTAGATTACAGAAAGCTCAACAACGTCACAAAAAAGATGTTTATCCGCTGCCGCGTATTGATGACTCGCTTGACCGACTACGACGAGCGAAGTATTTTTCTTCCTGGATTTAAAGAGTGGCTACTGGCCAAATTGAGGTTGATGAGCGCGACCGTGAAAAAACCGCCTTTGTCACGCCGGATGGCCTCTACGAATTTCGGGTGCTACCGTTCGGACTCTGCTCTGCGCCAGCTACCTTCCAACGCATGATGGACACTGTGTTGACTGACCTAAAATGGCAAAGCTGCCTTGTGTACTTGGATGATGTGGTCGTGTTTTCAACCAGCTTCTCCGAACATCTGAAGCGACTACGACAGGTACTTGAGGCGATTCGGACAGCTAACCTTACGTTAAAGCCGCAAAATGCCATTTCGGTTACGAAGAACTAAAGTTCCTTGGACATGTCGTAGCGCAGAAGGCGTCCGTCCTGACCCTGAGAAAACCGCCGCTGTCGCAGCCTTCCCGACTCCTGCCGATAAGAAAAGTGTGCGGCGGTTTCTTGGTCTATGCGCGTACTACCGGCGCTTTATAGGCAATTTTTCGAAAATTGCCGAACCATTAACTAGACTCACTAGAGACGATACGCCGTTCGTTTGGAGTGCTGAACAAGAATCAGCATTCACAGAGCTTCGGCTTCGCCTGGCATCACCACCTGTTCTTGGACATTTCGACGAGGAAGCCGAAACAGAAATTCATACGACGCCAGTAACGTCGGTCTGGGCGCGGTACTCGTCCAACGGCAGGAGGGAATTGAAAAGGTTATCGCCTACGCAAGCCGAACCCTAACACGCCCGGAGTCAAACTACAGTACCACGGAGAAGGAGTGCCTTGCTGTCGTGTGGGCAATTGCTAAGTTTCGACCTTACCTTTACGGCCGTCCATTCAGAGTAGTGACGGATCATCACTCGCTGTGCTGGCTTGCGAACCTCAGAGACCCCTCCGGACGACTGGCAAGGTGGAGCCTACGTCTGCAGGAGTACGACGTCACTATCGTGTACAAGTCCGGTCGTGCACACGAAGATGCGGACACGTTGTCACGCGCGCCAGTTGAGCCTGCCGCTCAGAGCTTCGAAGAGGACTGCCCTTTCCTTGGCTCCGTAAGCGTAACAGACTTGGCTTTACGGCAGCGAGCAGATGCTCAATTGCGACCTATCATTGAACATCTAGAGGGCCGCAACGTATCACTGCCCCAGCATATAACTCGCGGATTGTCATCCTTCTGCTTACGACAGGGCGTGTTGTACAAGAAGAACGCAGCCGCCAGCAACAAAACTTACCTGTTGGTCGTCCCCGCAGAGCTGCGTGAGGAAATTCTATTTGCCTGCCACAACGAGCCTCCATCGGGCCATCTGGGCATCACCCGAACCATCGCTAGGGTACGAAAGTCTTACTACTGGCCGAAACTTGCCGCTTGCGTTAAACAGTACGTTCAAGCCTGCCGCGAATGCCAGCGCCGAAATCCCCATCTGTTAAGCCTGCGGGATTACTTCACCCTATCGAGCCACCCAGAACACCTTCGATCAAGTCGGCATGGACCTCCTGGGTCCGTTTCCCTTGTCATCTTCCGGCAACAAGTGGATAATCGTCGCTACAGATTATCTAACCCGCTATGCTGAAACTAAGGCGCTTCCTAAAAGCACGGCTTGTGAAGTTGCTCAGTTTTTCATCGAGAGAATTGTATTACGCCACGGTGCTCCATCCTGTGTCATCACAGACCGAGGAACAGCGTTTACAGCAAGGCTCCTTGAACAAGTTTTTCAGTTAAGTTACTCCACGCATCGCAAGACAACAGCGTATCACCCTCAGACAAATGGACTGACCGAGCGGTTTAACAAAACGATGACTGATATGCTGTCTATGTACATAGACGTACAGCACAAGACGTGGGATGAAATACTGCCTTACGTAACATTCGCGTATAATACCGCTACGCAAGAGACCACACGATTCACTCCGTTTCGTCTTCTATACGGTCGGGATGTTCAGACGATGTTGGACGCAATGCTCCCATGCGACATTGACAACATCGAGGATCTCGACGAAGATGCTGAGTGTTTCGTGCAACGAGCCGAGGAAGCACGTCAACTAGCCCGCGTAAACATCAAGAAACAACAAGGCGTCGATGCACAGCGCTACACAACCGCTGCCACAGACAAGTCGATTATAACCAGGTGACCAGGTGTTAGTTTGGACCCCTGTGCGCTGCAAAGGTCTCTCTGAGAAGCTTCTCAGTCGGTATTTTGGCCCGTACAAAGTGCTACGACAAGTGAGCGACGTCAATTACGAAGTCCTTCCGGACGGAAGCCAACCACCCCGACGCCGACAGCTACGACCCGAGATTGTGCACGTGGTGCGGTTAAAACCGTACCACACACTGTGACAATGTCTTTTTTTTTTACGATACACGCTTCGTTTAGCATCGAGGCGATGCTCTTCAGGGAGGAGGGGCAGTGCCGCGCGCTTGATCTGCCAGCGCAAAAGAGGCAGACGAAGTGGCAGTTCCCCTCGTGCCATTGTTCTGTTTTTTGGCTGCGCTGAGCCGACCGCTCTTCGGACTTTTGTGAGGACGCCTTAAAAACGTCTCCTGTCTTTTTAACGTGACAATATGAAAGCAAAAGTTGCCCCCCCCCCCCCCCCGAAAAAAAAACGGGTTCGTGTTAAAGAAATATGTGCGACCTGTCAGAAGATTATCATCATTCATTCATTCATTCATTCATTCATTTATTTATACTGTTAGCCCAGAAGTGGGCCGTTACAGGGTGGAAGTACAAACAATTATTTGCAAAACAGAAGTACCGTACAGGTCTCGAGATAATTTCTCGGTATTATTGTGACCAGCAACTCGAAGTTATACATAACATACATAAATGGAACACACATGCGATGCAATACATACGCGCAGAACAGCACATGACGCATTTGAGGCGGCACTTTGCACCGCGCTGAAGATTGAAAGACAACTACTGCAGGATCATGCAACCAACAAAAAGTACACACACACGCAAAAAAAAAACATATGTCACTGTTATTCGAAAATAAACGTTTTAGATTCTGTTCAAATGATGTAAGCGAGGAACAACCAATTATAGACTCTGGCAGCATATTCCAATCTTCAATAGCACGTGGAAAGTAACTGAACTTAAAGCAATCGTTACGTGGGACTAGGGGTGGTATATACATATTATGGCGATGTCTGGAGTGTCTTGTGTGTTGACCTGGAAGTAATCTGAATAGTTTAGTTTAAATTGATTATGAATTAACTGGAAGAGGAATTTCAGACGCTCAATCCTCGTCCTAAGTTCAGGACTATCCAGTCCAGCTTTTTTACAGAGTTCAGTAGGAGAATGATGTCGGCTATATTTATTAAAAATAAATCTCGCACCAAGTCGCTGGTATTTTGTTATTTATTGCAGTTTGTCTTTGTGTAAGGGTCCCAGACAATTTTAGAATATTCGATAATAGGTCTGACAAGAGTTTTGTAAGCAAGACACTTTATATCAGATGGGGCGGTATAAAGGTTACGTCTAAGGCTATACAAATGCCTTGGTAGCCCTGGAGCATACATTATCAATATGAGTGTTCCACCGGAGGTCGGGCGTGAACCATAACCAAGATATTTATAGTTTTGTACACGCTTGAGGAAAGCATTGCCAATCTGGTAGTTGTAATCTAGAGGTGCTTCTTTCTAGTTATAGTCATAAAGACTGTTTTTTCTGTGTTCAAACTCATTTGCCATTCTTCGCACCAATCCTTTATTTTTGAAGATTGTTGTTTAGATTAACTTGGTCATGTTCAGTCTCGATTCTACTATAAACAACACAGTCATCGGCAACAACCTTATCGGGACCGTAACACGGTTTGGTAGGTCATTGTATATATAACAAAAATAAAAGGGGACCCAGCACGCTCCCCTGGGGAACTCCAGAATTCACTGCAACTGCTCTAGACTGTTTATTGTTTATTTGAACAAACTGCTGACGGCAGCTGAGATAGGATGAAAACCATTTTGTCAAGTGATTATTTTGAAACGTTTTGTCAATTTTAAACAGGAGCTTTGAGTGCGACACTTTATCAAATGCCTTTGCGAAATCCAAATATACCACATCAGTTTGACCACGCAAATTGATTGTTTTTGAAAGATCATGAACAAATCCGATTAACTGAGTTGTTGTAGATAGCCTCGGCGGAAGCCATGCTGCTTCGAAGATAATAGATTGTGCGTATCAAGATAGGACATCAAGTGTTTGTTAATAATGTGCTCGAGTATCTTTGAACATGTACTGATAGCGAAATAGGACGGTAGTTGCGCTCGTCTCGAGAGGAGCCACTTTGTGAACAGGGGTAATTTTAGCCTGCTTCCACGCTAGTGGGAAAGAGCCACTGCGCAGGGACGACTGAAATATTTTGTA
>WOVY01012369.1:0-25720 GCA_013436015.1 Rhipicephalus annulatus
CCATATTGTCACGGGGTCGTGACGTGGCCGAAGACAGGAGACTTCGTGTTGGGATTTAACTGTTTATTTGGGCGAACCTGTGCCCGGTAAACGGAAAGTCCAATTACAGCAGCAGTCTTGCACAGATAGCAGTCTCGGACTGATAGCGGCGAACGGAGCGTCGGCCTTCGATCAACAACTGACAAGCGGCGAAGCGCGTCGGCATTTATACTCTTGCCGTCGAATGTTCTAGCGTTATCGCTGGCGGTGGCGTAGGTTCCAGAACAATCTGTACCGTTCGCACAGTGGGCGTGATCTTATCGAAATGATCTACTACAGTCCGGAACCTTCTCGAAAACTGCAGGCGCGGTTTGCGCTGAGAATCGTGTGGTGTTTTGGGACGATAACAAAACTTGGGAAATGGAACGTGGCATTGCCCCCCTCTGAAAAAAGGCATCGTCCCGATGCTTTAACTAAAGATGAAGGTACAATAATAATGCAAGAAAGTACAATGAATAAATACGATACAACAATAATACAAAAAACACTGTTTCAGTTTGTTAACGCGCATGAAACGGCTTGAGGCGCGCGACATGGACGACTTCAGGTCGCGATCGGCGTCGTTGAGAGTTCGTGATGCCGTCGGGGACAACCTCGTAATCAAGTGGGCCGAGACGTCGAACCACCCTGTACGGTCCGAAGTACCGTCGCAGAAGCTTTTCACTTAGTCCACGTCGGCGTATCGGCGTCCACACCCAAACACGTTCACCGGGCTGGTATTCCACGAAGCGTCGTCGAAGGTTGTAACGGTGGCTGTCGGTCGTCTGTTGATTCTTGATACGGAGACGCGCAAGTTGTCGGGCTTCTTCGGCGCGTTGAAGGTACTCGCTCACATCGAGGTTTTCTTCGTCGGTGACGTTGGGTAACATGGCATCGAGCGTCGTTGCCGGGCTCCTTCCGTAGACCAATTTGTATGGAGATATCTGCGTCGTCTCCTGCACCGCCGTGTTGTATGCGAAGGTCACATACGGAAGAATGGCGTCCCACGTCTTGTGTTCGACATCGACGTACATTGACAGCATGTCGGCGATCGTCTTGTTAAGCCGCTCGGTGAGGCCGTTGGTCTGTGGGTGGTACGCTGTCGTCCGGCGGTGGTTTGTTTGGCTGTATGCCAAGATCGCTTGAGTTAAGTCGGCAGTGAATGCCGTTCCTCTGTCGGTGATAAGGACCTCCGGGGCGCCGTGACGTAGGACGATATTTTCGACGAAGAACTTAGCTACCTCGGATGCACTGCCTTTTGGCAGGGCTTTTGTCTCGGCGTAGCGGGTGAGGTAGTCGGTAGCTACCACGATCCACTTGTTTCCGAAAGCCGACGTCGGGAACGGCCCCAGTAGGTCCATACCAATCTGCTGGAAAGGTCGGCAAGGTGGATCAATTGGCTGCAGAAGTCCCGCTGGCCTTGTCGGCGGTGTCTTGCGTCGCTGACAGTCCCGGCATGTCCTCACATAACGAGTGACGTCGGTGGTAAGACGTGGCCAGTAGTACCTTTCTTGTATCCTCGCGAGCGTGCGAGAAACACCGAGGTGCCCTGCCGTCGGATCGTCGTGCAGGGCCTGCAGGAGTTCTGGTCGCAGAGCTGAAGGCACCACAAGGAGGTACTTAGCTCGAAGCGGTGAAAAGTTTTTCTTTTGTAGAAGACCGTTTCGTAGAAAGAACGACGCAAGTGCGCGCTTGAATACCTTCGGGACTTCGGCGGTCCTGCCTTCGAGGTATTCTATTAGGGCCTTAAGTTCCGGGTCGGCCCTCTGTCGTTCAGCGAAGTCGTCGGTAGTTATCGTTCCCAAGAAGTAGTCGTCATCCGGGTCGTCGGGTAGCGGTTGGTCGACAGGCGCACGAGAGAGACAGTCGGCGTCGGAGTGTTTTTTGCCGGACTTGTAAATGACAGTAATGTCATATTCTTGAAGTCTCAGGCTCCATCGTGCGAGGCGACCTGAAGGGTCCTTCAAGGTGGCTAGCCAACACAATGCGTGGTGGTCGCTCACAACTTTGAAGGGCCTGCCGTAGAGGTAGGGGCGAAATTTCGACGTAGCCCAGATGATGGCGAGGCACTCCTTTTCTGTTGTGGAATAATTTGCTTCTGCTTTGGATAGCGATCGGCTGGCGTAACTAATAACCCTTTCAAGTCCGTCAGCCCTCTGCACAAGAACGGCGCCAAGACCTACGCTGCTTGCGTCAGTATGTATTTCTGTCTCGGCGAATTCGTCGAAATGGGCAAGTAACGGAGGCGTCTGGAGGCGATGTTTAAGCTCCTGGAAAGCGTGTTCCTGCGGCGTTTCCCACTTGAACTCCACGTCGGCCTTGGTAAGGTTAGTGAGAGGATCGGCGATGCGGGCGAAGTTTTTCACGAACCGCCTATAATAGGCACACAGGCCCAGAAATCGGCGCACGGCTTTCTTGTCAGTGGGCGGCGGGAAGTCGGCGATGGCGGCTGTTTTCCGTGGATCGGGACGAACTCCAGACTTGCTGATAACGTGCCCCAGAAACAAGAGCTCCTCATACGCAAATCTGCACTTTTCTGGCTTCAGTGTGAGTCCGGAAGTCTTGATGGCTTGAAGTACAGCTTCAAGGCGCCGAAGATGCTCGTCGAAACTCGAGGAAAACACGACGACGTCGTCCAAGTACACAAGGCAAGTCTGCCACTTCAATCCTGCCAGTACTGTATCCATAACGCGTTGAAAAGTTGCAGGCGCTGAGCAAAGGCCGAAGGGCATCACCTTAAACTCGAAGAGGCCGTCCGGTGTTATAAACGCCGTCTTCTCTCGGTCTCTTTCGTCGACTTCGATTTGCCAATAGCCAGTCTTGAGGTCCATTGACGAAAAGTACTTGGCGTTATGGAGCCGATCAAGTGCGTCGTCTATTCGTGGGAGAGGATACACGTCCTTTCTTGTGATTTTGTTCAGGCGGCGATAATCGACGCAGAAACGTAGGGTCCCATCCTTTTTCTTCACTAACACCACGGGGGATGCCCATGGACTCTTGGACGGCTGGATAATGTCATCCCGCAGCATTTCATCAACTTGTCTCTTCATGGCCTCACGTTCTCGCGTCGAAACCCTGTACGGACTCTGACGGAGTGGTCTGGCATTTTCTTCGGTTATGATGCGATGTTTCGTGATTGGGGTCTGCCGAATTTTCGATGACGACGAAAAGCAATCTTCGTATTGCAGGAGCAGGGCCTTGAGCTGTTCTTGCTTATCGTTCGGAAGTCTGGGATTGACGTCGAAAGCTATGGGAGGGGCTTGGTTCCTCTGAGCAGGTTCCGCAGAATCGGCGAGGGCGAAAGCACTGGTGGCTTCGACAATTTCTTCGATGTATGCGACCGTTGTTCCTTTGTTCACATGTTTGTACTCATTGCTGAAATTCGTGAGCATAACCGTTGCTTTGCCTCCCCGCAGCTCTGCAATTCCTCTTGCGACGCAAATATTTCGGGTGACCAACAGATGCTGACTGCCTTCAACGACGCCTTCCAAGTCAGGTGATTTAGGAGCGCCGACTGAAATAATGACGCTTGAGCGAGGCGGAATGGTGACTTGTTCTTCCAGCACATTCAAGGCATGGTGTCCTGACGGCGTGCGCGGCGGTAGTGCTTCTTCTGTGGATAACGTTATCGACTTTGTTTTTAGGTTGATGACAGCACCATGGAGGCATAAGAAGTCCATGCCAAGGATGACATCTCTCGAGCAACGCTGTAGGACTACGAAGTCTGTAGGATAAATACGGCCGTTAATGGTGACTCTCGCTGTGCAGATTCCTGCAGGCGTTACGAGATGACCTCCGGCTGTGCGGATTTCAGGGCCTTTCCAAGCTGTCCTAACTTTCTTTAACTTCGCGGCGAACGACCCACTGATGACAGAATAGTCGGCTCCAGTATCGACGAGAGCGGTCACACTGTGGCCGTCGATAAGAACGTCGAGGTCGCTAGTTCGCCGTCTCGCATTACAGTTAGGGCGTGGCGTCGGGTCACGGCTGCGTCGGCTTGTTCCGCTGCTTCCATGTTGCGTCGTCAGGCCACCTTCGGTAAGTGAGCTTTCGCCGTCAGGGCTTTGCCTGTTTGGCGTTGTGTTCGGAAAGCTCCGTCGCGGCGTCGTCGTCGTCGGAGGATCTTCGGTAGTTCGTCGCACAGCAACCGCACCTCCACCGGTTGCTGCCCTTAGTTTCCCGGATACGGGCTAGGAGACCGGCCCCGCGTTGGGCCAGAGTACTGCCGGTGGTGCGGTGACGTGCGGCGGCTGGGCGACGGCGAACGCGAAGGGCTTCGTGGTGTCCACCGAGTTCCTGTCAGGTAGTCGGCGATGTCACGTGGTCGTTCTCCTGGCTGTGGACGCGGTGCATTGACGGCGAAGCCACGCAGTCCCATCTGTCGGTACTGGCAACGGCGGTATGTGTGTCCGGCCTCGCCGCAGTGGTAGCAGAGCGGGCGATGGTCAGGGGTGCGCCAGACGTCAGTCTTCCTCGGTGCACTGCGCTGGGCCGCTGGCGAACGGTATGACGTCGGTGGGGGTGGTGGCGTCTGTCGACGGAAGTGCGACGGGGCGGCGTTTTGGCGTGGACGGGGAGGAGCGTTGTGGCGCAGTGCAGCGGCGTAGCTCATAGCTTCCGGCTCGGGCAGCGGTGTTTGGGAATTTGAAGCGATTGCCGAACTTCTTCTCGCACAATGTCGGCGATCGAATCCACTTGAGGCTGCGCCGAAGGCAACAGTTTGCGCAGCTCTTCCCGCACGATCGCTCGGATCGTTTCACGCAGGTCGTCGGAGTCACTGGCTTGAGCAGCAGCGCATTCTGGAGTCAGGCGACGATTATACTGTCTGGTGCGCATGTCCAGGGTTTTTTCGATGGTGGTCGCCTCGGATACAAATTCTTGGACGGTGTTCGGTGGATTCCTCATTAGTCCCGCGAAGAGCTCCTGTTTGACCCCTCGCATGAGGAAACGAACTTTCTTTCCTCAGGCATGTCTGGGTCAGCGTGACGGAATAGGCGGGTCATCTCCTCTGTGAAAATTCCAACCTTTTCATTTGGTAGCTGAACCCGGGTCTCTAGTAGAGCAGCGGCCCTCTCTTTGCGAGCGACGCTCGCGAACGTTTGCAGAAATGCGCCGCAGAAGACATCCCACGTTCGGAGCGTGGACTCCCGATTCTCTAGCCAGGTCCTTGCGGTGTCTTCCAGGTAGAAGTACACACGACGGAGCTTTTCTTCGTTGTCCCAGTGGTTGAGGGCGGCCACACGGTCGTATGTTCTAGCCAGGTTTCCGGGTCTTCAAACGATGACCCATGGAACGTTGGTGGTTCCCTGGGTTGATGAATGACGATCGCGGGCTGGGACGCTCCGGTTGTCATTGTCGCTGCAGTCGAGGTCATGGCCTTGGTCTTCCGCGCCTTGTCTTGTAGAAGGCCGTACTCCGGTGGGAGCCCTTGCTGTCGGCGGCTTGTTCGCTGCTCCTGGTTGGCGTCGGTGTCTTCTCCGCGACGTGGGCTGGGTTCACGGCTTGACGGGGGCGTCCGGTACATGAACGAAGCAGCACCTCCACCAGATGTCACGGGGTCGTGACGTGGCCGAAGACAGGAGACTTCGTGTTGGGATTTAACTGTTTATTTGGGCGAACCTGTGCCCGGTAAAGGGAAAGTCCAATTACAGCAGCAGTCTTGCACAGATAGCAGTCTCGGACTGATAGCGGCGAACGCAGCGTCGGCCTTCGATCAACAACTGACAAGCGGCGAAGCGCGTCGGCATTTATACTCTTGCCGTCGAATGTTCTAGCGTTATCGCTGGCGGTGGCGTAGCTTCCAGAAACAATCTGTACCGTTCGCACAGTGGGCGTGATCTTATCGAAATTATCTACTTCAAAATACCTTACAGGCCCACTGAAGGGCATTGCAGTAAGGGGGGCATCAGTATACAAACGAAATAACAATAAAGGAGAAAAAGCAGACGAAAAAATATATACATATATAAAAGATTACAAAAAATCAAAAATCAAGGCGCAACAGCGTTATACAATGCTAGAGTGCAACGAATTCAAGTTGTCACGAAAGATTTCACGGTTACAAATGGATACAACATGATCCGGAAGACCGTTCCAATATGCAATGGCTCGAGGTAGTGATGATAAGTTAAATGCCTGCGTGTGACCATGAATGCGCATAAAACTACGGGCATTGTGAATGCGCTGGGAAGTGCGCGCAGGAGAATAAAGTGGCAAACAGTGATTTCGTTACTATAAATGTACCTATGAAACAGACATAAAGAGCAATGTTGCGGCGTATTTCTAGTGACTGAAATGCAAGGTCTTGTTTTATTAGGGTAATACTTGATGATAGTCGTAGTTTCCGGAGATGAATCTCGCTGCCCTATTCTGGACGGCTTCCAACATACGTACCAAGTAATCTTGATATGGTGACCATGTGGATGATGCATACTCTAGCTGTGGGCGAAACATAAGTAATATATGATAATGCGCGTATGTCAGAAGGAGCGTTGCGCAAGTTTCTGCGGAGATATCCGAGAGATTGAGATGCTTTCGATGAGACAGCTGTTATATGCGTTAGTCCAGGATATATCCGATGTAAGGTGAACGCCTAAATATTTGTAAGATGGTGTAGCTGACACAACGGCATTATTAATCTTATAGTGAAATGCTGAATTGTTATGCTTTCGAGTGAACGAGAATTAACTTGCATTTAGAGGCGTTAAGGGACATCTGCCAAGTTTCGCACCACCGGAAGGTTAGGTCAAGGTCATTTTGGAGAGCGGAATGATCATTAAAAACATTTAATGTTGCGGTATATGGCGCAATCGTCAAGCGAACAGCCTAACTGTGGGATGAAAGGTTATCGGGCAAATCATTAATGTATATTAGAAAAAGTAACGGACCTATTACACTGCCTTGGGGAACACCGGATGTGACGTCGCAAAGGTTAGATGAAATGTCGTTGATCACCGTAAGCTGCTGACGTGAAGACAGGAAGCTTCGTAGCCAAGACAGGATTAATGAATCAATACGGAGTGCGGCCAATTTAGAGATTAAACGACAATGAGGACAGTACGAATGCCTTGGCGAAATCAAGGAAGAGGCAATCAGTTTGTTCGTTAGCGTTCATATTAAAGTGAAGGTCAGTCGTGAATTCGAATAACGGGGTGTCACATGAGTAGCCTTTTCTAAAGCCATGCTGATGGGAGAAGAAGAAGTTGTGCGATTCAAGGTGATCGTAGATATGAGAAGCCACGATATGTTCTAGTAGTTTGCAAGAGATGCATGTAAGTGAAATGGGTCGATAATTACGGGGCGAGTGCCTGTCACCGGACTTAAAATACGGGAATCACCTTACCAATCTTCCAATCCTTGGGCAGTTCGCCTGATGATAGCGACTGGTTAAATAGGAGACAGAGGAAGCGGCTGGAAATATCTGTAGTGTTCTTCAGTATTTAGAGTTAATGTTATCAATACCTGATGAAGTAGAAACCTTAAGATTCGTGATGAGTTGGGCTATACCTTCGGCAGTGACAATGATTGGGGCCATTAAAGCGAAAGGGTGATCTGGAATAAATGGCACATTGGAACAATCTTCCTGTGTAAAAACAGACGCGAAGTATTCATTGAAAGCAATAGCGGAAGCTTCATCAGAAAGCGGCGTTAGTTCACTATCGTGTATTGTAATGTGATTAGGAGACTTGTTGTAGGGTGAAATTATTTGCCAGAACTTTTTGGGGTTATTTTTGAGAAGTGACGGCAAGTCCTGCGAATAATATTTCTTCTTCGCTGTGTCTAAGGCTTTACAATAGTCTTGTAAGCAGACCTTGTATTTATCCCAGTAGGACACAGAGCCAATTGCGTTTGCGGTATCATAGAAACGTTTCTTTTATTGCGCAATGTTCGAAGATGTTTAGTAAACCAAGGGTTAGTTTTATCGTTGGAAGCAGAGATCAGCGGCACAAGCTGGTCAACTAACTCTAATAATTTTACTTTAAAAAGAATCCAGTTTTCGTTCACGGTTTGAGAGGCAAATGACGGCAAAAAAAAAGTTCCTGATAAAAGTCTTCTAGCTCCGTCCTGAATTGATGAAAATTCGCACGGTTATAATCCCGGATTGTTTTTCTCACTGAGCCTGTGAGAGTTACAGGTAGGTTGATTTGGAAGTTAAGGAGCTTGTGGGTCGCTAAATCCTTCTATGTAAGAAATCGCTCCAGTGGTTTCTGGTGCATTAGTGAAAACAAGGTCAAGTATGTTAGTACCACGGGTGCATTGGTGAACAACTTGTGATAAGTTGTAATCGAGGGTTACTTCGAGAAAAAGTGATGAGGCGTGACATTTGGTAGTCATGGTAGACCAATCAATGAGCGGGTAGTTGAAATCGCCAAAAAGGTATATAATGTCAGCTGAATAGAGTTGCGTAGCTCGTTCTATGT
Source organism: Rhipicephalus annulatus (assembly GCA_013436015.1). Taxonomy (NCBI): domain Eukaryota; kingdom Metazoa; phylum Arthropoda; class Arachnida; order Ixodida; family Ixodidae; genus Rhipicephalus; species Rhipicephalus annulatus. The sequence continues at coordinate 8,439 of WOVY01012369.1, forward strand.
TGTCACGTAGATCTTTGGGGAAAGAGGAATGGGCATCCGGTGGACGATAACATGCTCCTATAAGTATTTTTGCATAATATGTAACGCATGCTGTCCATGTTATCTCTGTAGAGGGGTTAGTATCAAGGGGAACTGATGACACTGTCTTTTTTACTGCTATTAGGACGCCTCCTCCTCTTCTATCGACACGGTCACGTCGATATATGTTATAGTTGTGTTTATCTGGGAACAGTTCCTCGTTGGTTACGTCCTGGATAGAGCCAGTCTCCGTGAGTATTAATATGTCGGCATCACTATCATCTAAGTAAGAACTCAACTCATCCCTCTTGGGAAGTAGGCTTCGAATGTTAGTAAAAGACACAGATAAAGATGGTGACTTAAACTGACTCCGCTTACGCGTGCTCGTGTTAGCCTCTAGCTATCTCGTAGACAACACAACTATGTTGCTAGAGTGATCGAAAACGTAGGTGTTATTGTCAATGCGAAGTTTATCAACGGATAGCTTAAAGCGTTTGTTTTGAGCCTTTGCGAATTCCAGAAGTTTTTGGCGAGCTTGTCGCGTTTTCATGGAAAAATCTTCGCGTATGTAAAAATTAGTTCCCTTAAGCTTACGCGATTTTGACAAAATTTGCTCTTTGTCCTTAAAAAAATGTGAACTTGACAATAATTGGCCTTCGTCTATCTGTGTTAAATCTGCCCAGTCTGTGCACGCGCTCTAATTGTGGACTAGATATGGAAGTGCCTAGGTGGTCTGAACAAAACTTCACTATCTTATCTTCTGAGACTGCCCAGTTCTCATTGGGGTCATCTTCGATGCCGAAAAATAGAAGGTTAGACCGACGTAACCTATTTTCTGCCTCGTCGCACCTATTCGTGATTTTTGACAGTTGGTTCGTCACATCGTGCAAAGCGTCAACAGAGCCAGAAGGTGCGGTCACAGACCGAGTAGCGGTGATTTCTTCTAGTGAAATCACCTTGGTACTCAAATTTCTAATTTCGCTGTCTGCTGCTTTCATTTTGTCCGACATGGCACGAAGGGCGTCAGCATCTACACCAGCCCCATCAGCATTTCGGACAGCATTGGCTCTTTCAAGCGTTTCCATTTTGCGCTTTAGCTGCTTAATTTTAATCTCGGCGGTAGCATGTTTTGAGAGCAAAGCTTCGTAACTTTCCTTCAGATCGCGTATTTCAGTAAGGGCTAGAGCGAATGCGTCGGCCTCCGTCTTATTCATAGGACCGGGATTTGATTCCACATCACCGGCCAGGATTAATAAAAGTTCGCGCATGGCACCACATACATACATGCAAGATAATAATCGCTTCAAAACACTCCTAAGTTCAGGTGGGCACGACACCGCAAGGAAGCAACGGTTGCTACTTCTTATGCAAGAAGCATTATTTAAGTAACCAACCTGAAACAGAAAAGGCCGTAAGCATGGCATCCTTCCAGCGGTGTCGAGCCCAAAGCAGCAAGTCGTAGACTGACGCTTAAATAGAGCACTGCGCTGTCCAGCCATCGTGACAGAAGAGCCATGTTGCCAGGTGAGAAGGTCGTTTTCATCCATGTTTGGAAAACCGAGCGTGACCGGTCGCCATTTCGGGAGCCAGGAATTGGGTACCAGCCAAGACGAGCCAGAAACTCCCCTGTGCGCAGCACAGCTGAGGTCAGTCAGCCAAGAGGCGTTTCCCTTTCGCGAGCAGGTGAAATCATTCACTGCGCGAGGAATGGGCGTCGAACATGGTGAAGTTGGACTGGAGCTAGGCGCAAGAACCGAAGCAGGCCAGGAGGCGCCCAGCAGCCCACAGCATGCTGCCCAGGTAACAGTGACCTGAAACAGCAAAGGCCGTAAGCATGGCATCCTTCCAGCGGTGTCGAGCCCAAAGCAGCAAGTCGTAGACTGACGCTTAAATAGAGCACTGCGCTGTCCAGCCATCGTGACAGAAGAGCCATGTTGCCAGGTGAGAAGGTCGTTTTCATCCATGTTTGGAAAACCGAGCGTGACCGGTCGCCATTTCGGAAGCCAGGAATTGGGTACCAGCCAAGACGAGCCAGAAACTCCCCTGTGCGCAGCACAGCTGAGGTCAGTCAGCCAAGAGGCGTTTCCCTTTCGCGAGCAGGTGAAATCATTCACTGCGCGAGGAATGGGCGTCGAACATGGTGAAGTTGGACTGGAGCTAGGCGCAAGAACCGAAGCAGGCCAGGAGGCGCCCAGCAGCCCACAGCATGCTGCCCAGGTAACAGTGACCTGAAACAGCAAAGGCCGTAAGCATGGCATCCTTCCAGCGGTGTCGAGCCCCTGTACACAGACATAAATACTAGGCTTAACAGTAACATCAGATCTAAGGTGGGAAGCTCAAATTGATCATGTTACTTCTTCTGCTATGCAAAAACTATTTTTTATTCGCAGATCGCTCCATCTGGCACCCACCTCGACAAAACTACTAGGCTACAAAACATTCATTAGGCCAATCCTTGAATATGGAAATACTGTATGGTTTCCTCATACCGTGACTAACATCAAAAAATTAGAAACGGTACAAAGGAAGGCCATAAGATTGATACATAACAAATTTAAACTGGCTGATTCACCCGCTACCTTTGTAGCTGTTTCTGGGCTTCCCACGCTCGAAACACGGGCGAAGCAGGCACGTTTGAAATTTCTTTATCAACTCCTACATAATTATTTCAAAATAGATGTCTCAAACTACCTTGAATATTTGCAAACACGAGCTACCCGGCACCAACATACAAATACTCTATTAGAATATAAATGTAACAATGATGCGTTTAAATACTCTTTTTTTCCAGATGCCATCCACGAATAGATTTTGTTAACCCCTTTCACCACTAATGCCCAATCATTGTGCGATTTCTTATCAAGAATGGAAAATAACGTCTTTTAGCGTCCTTGATATGTCTGCTTTTCTGTGACATGCAAACCAGCATTCACTTGTATTTGGTGTGTATGGTGTGCATAAGTGCTGATTGTATGCTTCAAGGTTGCTGATTTGTATTTTTACACATTATTTACCAATTTACGATCCTGAAAGTGGTAAGTGCTTTTTGCAACTGTATACGGTAGTGCCCACCTGCTATGGCCTCTATGGAGACTGGCTGTATTGTGAATAACTACTCAGGCATATTTTTTCGGGGAGCGTTTATGTGCAGAACGGCTAACTTTGGCGACTGGTAGTCGCCCATGCGAAGGCGAGTAAGTTCACTTCAGTATAACCCGAAATGTTAAAGCGTGAAAAAATCTCGCGGAGTCTTAGCAGCTCCTCATCTACACCCCTTCGGTGGAGGTGTGGTTGAAGGTGAGGGGGTCGTATACGACAAGATGTGAACCCGCGCGCGAGAAACGACGCCAAAACGTGCGTATTCGGGTACATCAAAAGCGGCGCGTACCGCGAGACGCACAGCTCCGTCCTCTCAATAAAAGAAAAAGGCAAACAAAAAAATTTTACAACAGTCATCTTCCCTCCACTTAAATACGACAACGTGCCATCGATTCAGCGCATGCGTGTGGTCGGCTTTTACTTTCGACAGACGTACTGCAGCCGCATAAGAAGTGTTTTGCCTGCGAGTCGACAGCGAACGTCCGTACCTCTGAAAAAGGCAATCTGTGTCAAGGCCAGCCCGCCTGACGCGAACAACTCAACGGCGTAAACACGCGCGGCGCCTTTCTGGCGCGCACGTGCAGTGAGTCAGCGCAGCAAGCGAGTCCGTGGAGTAAACAACCGGCGTCTTCCTCTCTGGGGGTCTGACGCAATGCGCGGCGACGTCACTCGTCCTTGGGTGCAGCCACCTGCAGCGCAGCTTCTCCAGATTCGTTGAGAAAGAATGACGCGGCCCAGTGGCGACCCCCATTGGAGGAGTCTCACCTGACGACCAGCGGCGCTTCTGGTTGGACATTTGGGTTGGACCCGGTGCATATAAAAGAAGCCCTGCGGCGTGTCGCGAGCGGGAGACGTGTTGGAGAGCAGACGTGTGTCGCAGTTGAGCTATGTGTTAGCAGACCCCCTTTGACAGGAGACCCATTTGAGAGTAGAGCTATGTGTTAGAGAGAAGAGGTCGGCTCTTCACGTCTCTGTCGGCCCCAGTGCCGAATTTGTAACGCCTCTGTATATATGCTGTACATAAACCTTGTTTTAACTCACCGTCGTCTCGTCCGCTCGTCTATCAGCTCTGCGCTGAAGCAGTCGCGAGCTGAGAAACCTACGCTACCAAACGGCTGGTGACCTTCCCGGTGGAATTCGAAGCAGTGGCGCCTTCGGGTCCGTGTTGACGTCACCGTCTTTAGTAAACAGTGGTTGCAGCGTTGAGATTTCCAGGCGCCCTTCGTAACGTCGTCGGAGGTGCGCTTCGCAACAGAAGTGAAGGGTCGCACGCCCAAAACGTAACGCAAGCCACACTCAATCACCTGCCCTCAAAGTGGCATTCCAGTCAGTAGGTCGACGAGGAAAGTGGTGCAAGAAGTGTTTTTCTCTTCTTTTTTCCAGCGATGAAGTGCAGATGCAAAAAAACTAGCTAGATTTTTTTAAACCGCAGCGGCTTCGCAACAGTTGGTTTCTTTCCCCACTGCACGGCCGGTGAGTCGGTCGGGCACTCGCCGCTTTTGTCGTTGACGGGACAACCGCAGCAGCTCCGACGGGCAAGCGCTTCGTATCTCGGTAATTTCCCGGATATCTGCCTCCCCTTTCAGTGTGACGGCAGTTGCACAGAGGGAGGGAGAGAATACGGACTCGAAAGCGCGCAGGAAGTGAACTGAGCGTCAAAGGGGGCAGTGAGAGAGAAACGCTGGTGTTGGGTGAAAGGTCCGCGCGGAGTGACACGCGGAACAAACAAAGCAGGGCGAGAAATTAATTGACACTGGTTCCGAGAGAGTTAAGCGTGATCGCGCGTTGCGTCGCTCATGGGGTGCGGCTTAAAAGTGGCGGCAGCGGTGGTTGCGAAGAATAGTGCGGCGCTACGAGTAGGAAAGGAGGTAGAGGGAGGAGCTGTGGTTACTCGCGAGGAGTTTTTTTGATGGGCGGTGGTTGAAGCGGGGAGTTTCGTTTCTGCATCGCGCGAGGAGTCGCGTGGGCGAACCACCCGTTGAGCGAGGCGTTGGCCGAGTGGGATTAGATGAGAAAGAAAGAAGGGTGAAAGTTGCGTTTCTTAAGCTTTTTTTTTATTTCGTGTGTTTTATCCGACTCACGAAGACTTTATCTATCTCTCCCGCGTGACTGCCGCCCTGGCCACAGTTTTCTTTAGACACTGCAGGACAGATGCAAGATGCAGCTCGTTTGCACGACCTTAAAGAAATAAAAACAGCAAACAAAGAAGAGCGCGCCAAGTGCAAAAGGGATGAGCGAACGCTAGCTTCGAAAGTCCGGTTCGGTATCTGCGCTGTTCGCGTTTGGCAAGCTGCGCCGCGTCGCTCAAACCTCCCTCAACGCCTGCTGGGTACTCCAAGATGCTGTCCCATACCGTTTCGTGAGAACGACGAAAAAGCGAGAGCTATAATACTTCTGAAACAATTTGCAATAATGTAATAATAAAGTACAGCGACTGTCGACAGTCGTCTATTAGTCAGCGTATTTGACTTCATAGTTAACCTATAGGCAGCGGAAACTAGCTTGCAGCCAACAACAATTTCCGCATTCAAGTACATCAGATTCTTATTAAAAATGCGTCTTTACAGCTCTGCCACGAAACGAATTTGAACATTTGTTGCATGTAAAAAATGATTTCTAATTGCAGCAAGTCTACCAAGCGTAGTTCTCATTTACTATGTCAGTTTTTTTTCAGAAGGCGGTGCTAGAAATTAGCAATTTGTGAACAAACTATAGAAGCACTATGTTTACAATAGAAATTCATAACTATATAGTGGAAACAGCTAAATACGTTGAGTAAACTCTTTTTATTAAATAGCGCGTCTAGAAAGAACAACTTCGATACTCATTCACAGCTTGCGCAAAAGTATTGGAGTTTTTTTTTGCGGTGATAATGTGAACTTTACAATAATGCTTTAAGGGCATATTTAAAAGTGGAGTTGGGACACCAATTTATTGCTAATATGACGCAAGTTATGTATACGTTATGTATGTGCCTGCTAGACATTTAGAACGTCACGCACGTATGCGCGCAACATTCCGAAGAGCACTCGTTAAAGCTGGCTTCGCCGCATCAAGCGTCATTACGCGAAGAAGCAAGCTTTACAAGCTATATTCGCTTTTTAGGAGGCGGTCAACATGAAAGCTTGAAGCATACGCCGTCACTCTCAGCCTGTTTCTACCGCAGAACTAAGGTTTCTCCATACGGTCTCTAGTTTATTCCACATTCACAAAACAACAATTGTAATGACAAAACTTGTCATGTAAGAAGAACTATTTATTTCCTTTCGATGGATCTATAAAACATTGTGTTTCAATGTAAATCAGAAAGATTATTTCAAATTTACTATTTTTTTCGTTAAGTTTAGAAACATCCATGGTCTGAAAAAATTTTCACGCAAGATATACATTATATAGAGTAAGTATTCATTGCTCAGATTCTACATAGAGTAATATTGTAAGGAAGGGAAATGCAAACATAGAACGGTCTGGTGAAACTTGTGGAGGCGTGTATGACACACAAATCGTTGTAATATTACTAGGCTTCAAATATTTAACACAAAAGTCTTTACTTACTACGTATGTAAGGCAATTGAATGTGGTGTCAAAACAAGAAAGAGTACTCCCTGGATAATTTTTCCGATAAATCACATTCAGATGACATTCTGCGAAACTATGAAGGGTTCCGACCAAGCATATATTTTACTCTCCGAAATTCTCTAGCCATGCACTATTTTAGTGCTATAAAACTATAAAACTGCACGTTTTTGTTTTTCGAGTATGTTTGAGGGCGCCAGAATCGCTTGGTACATCGCTTGGTACAACTGCCTCAGCATGTCGGGGAGGAGCTTTTCGCCAGTGCAGACTGTCTTGCATGCGCGATCACATAAACGGCAATTAAACTTTGCAGCGGGATTTCGGAGTAGGTATACATGCTAGAAGAGTTCTTCAAAGTGGAGCACCGCATAAGTGCTACTGCCTCCAACTTTCCAACGCAAAAATGCTTGTTAGCTGCGGTAGCTAAAAAATCAATTTCTAAATCTTCGATAATTACTGTCTCACTCTGTGTCCCCCTGGATATAAGTTATCTGCAAAGGTAGCTTTTATGTTCTTCCCAGTTCTAAACCTAAGAAAATCATAAAGCTTACTTTAGATGCACCGTGCATACAGATCGCGCCTTTTCTACGACCGTTTTGATTCCCCGACCATGATGGTGACACCCGTTTATGACGCCTCTTTCGAGCAGCTTTGAATTGTGTGGAGCTGTTTTGCGTTTTGCTTTATATACGTTAACTGACGCAGGTCCGAGGACTATGAGCTCCGCATAGGATGCCGCGGTTTCGTGCTTGTCTCGCGCCGTCTGTATACCGATTGCACCGTGGGCGAGAGCTTAGCCTCTCATCGTTTCCACTCGGTCACTTATTAGCGGGGTTTCAGCGCAATGATATTCAACGTCTTTACAAAAATAATTTAATTATAAGCGAAATAGCTGTAGTGCATACCAATTAGGCAATACGAAGTCAAAATATAGCAATTCGTCACTGCAAACGGCGTACATTGTAAGCAATGGTAGGCGCCGTCGACACGTGCTTGTAGCGACGTCGCGGCGCGCATGCTCCGTGCAGCCCAAAGCTCGCCCTCGCCCTCCATGATCACGTGACGAGCACAGCGCGCTGAAGTGCCTCCCGCTTGATCACGAAGGGCAGTTGCAAGCTTTGGGCTGTGGGAGCTAAATTGCCTAGATTTTCCCCCACAAAATTTAGAAATTTTCGGCAGAGCCTGCGTGCCGCGACGTCGCTACAAGCGCGTGTCGATGGCGTCTACCACTGGTTACAATGTACGCCGTTTGCAGTCACAATCAGGCGGGAGGCACTTCAGTGCGCTGCGCTGGTCACGTGATCGTAGGGGGTGGTGGCGAGCTGTGGGCTCGGGGAGCTAAATCGCCTAAATTTTCCCCCAAAAATAGAAACTTTAGGCGGAGACTGCGTGCCGTGATGTCGCTACAAGCGAATCACTATGTTGACGGCACCTACCGCTGTTTACAAACATGGGATAGCTCTATATATGGACTATTTTACGGGGCGGTTTTAGTGCCTCCTTGTTGGCCGGGTTGTTAAGCTTCGTGTTGTTTATCTTTAGCAACTAAACGAATAGTGTTACAGTAGACGCATACACATGAAAATGGTTGAAGTTGTGCATACCATGTTTCAGGGCCTTATTGATTCACATTACCATATCCAAAAACAATGACACATTAACTTCGCAACCCAAGATGGTGGCGTCCACATGTCTTAGGTAAAATGGTCTATAGACAAGAAAGTAAAATTCGTTGCTGGGCGAGTTGGTGCACGTCTAAAAATAAAAGTAGAGCGCAAATAAAGACGGGACAGAGGAAACAAGTAGACAGAACGGAACGCTATTTATATTTATAGATAAAAATCTTGGGGGACTGACCCAGCTGTTCGACCAGCGCTCCCGCGATCGGGCACTCTGAAGTAGGAGAAAAAGATACTGGCACAGTTTAGAGAAACAGACGGCGCGCGATCCCGAGGCGCTGCCTCGATCGGGACTTTGAGGATACAGAAGGCGCAAGCGCGCCCGCCGACGCCAGGGATCTCGCCGAGAAGACGTAAACGCCGCCCGGTGACGGAGAAAAAAAACTTGCCTCCGAACCAAGAGGCCAACAAGCGTATGCACTCTCCGACTCGTCCCAATTCCCGAAGTGGGCTACGCAAATCCCGCCTCGGCCTCCACGCTTGTCCGGCGAGCACCGCCAGAATCAGGCCAATAGGACACCGCGTTAAACCTCTGTGGGCGGGGTGGCAGCGAAATAAATGGCGGCTATTCACGACCAGCTGCCCCACTCCTGGCCGACGGGAAAATTCCCCCAAGAGGAAAATTGAGGCGGGCGACGTCTCGGAAGGGAAAACGTGCTCGAAAAGACGACACACGGGGTACTTCGACAAAGATACACTTTTTTTGACAATACGAATTTTAAAATAAAAGTGCAATGACAGTCATTGTCCTGCCGCCTTCGCACACGAATATGTCGAGGCAGAAAACTTCACAGCAACTAAAATGGCATTGACGCGACCAATATTTGACCAACAAAGACTACGTAGTTGAGCTTTGACTTGAGGGCAGTTGCAATATGCGTGCCAATCTACGACATACCCATTTTCTGGAAATCACCAAAGCTGCACGTAATTCAGGATATTCATAATTGAACATCACGGCCGATATTGATCGAAAGTGACAGGACCCAGCGCGCAAGAAACGCGGTATCTCTGTTAAATAGGCCGTCTTATCTCTGTCACGTGTTAGCAAAACTAAATGTGACAAGAGAGGGACGAAATTTGAATCAAGGCGGGCCTGAGCAGAATCGGGTCAGGAAAATAGGCAGGCATTTCTAAATAGTATATAGACAGTTCATACTACGGGTGCTGTGTGTGTGATGCTTGTCTGCTTCTTTCTTAGACTATAAATAGGCGCGAAAAACTATATACATCTCACCTGTCTGAGAGAAGGTGCGCTGGAGCGGCTGCTCCTGAATAATGTTGCGCAGCGAAAGGAAACTTAGATATTGTGGCTTTCTCGCGCAAAGCTCGAATACAGCAGATAAGTACCAAGCGCTATACGCGCAAGTTTCCTAATCGGAGGGGGTGAAAGATCATTGCAGCCCTCCCCACGCACACGTATCGCCTTTATCACCCCACGCAAACGTCAGGCGATTCAGTGATTGATATGCGGGGTTTAACGTCCCAAAACCACCATATGATTATGAGAGACGCCGTAGTGGAGGGCTCCGGAAATTTTGACCACCTGGGGTTCTTTAACGTGCACCCAAATCTGAGCACACGGGCCTACAACATTTCCGCCTCCATCGAAAATGCAGCTGCCACAGCAGGGATTCGATCCCGCGACCTGCGGGTCAGCAGCCGAGTACCTTAGCCACCAGACCACCGCGGCGAAGCGTAAGGTGATTCAATGACACAAGTGAGATGACTTACCGCGTTTCATGAGAATCGACACGGCCACGACGCGCCTTCATTTAAATTTTGGCACTTGCTTGCTTGTTACATAGCGGTCCTGTTCCCTGCTCGCGGGTAACGCGTGCGCGATCCGTTTCGATATGCTGAACGCACGAAGAATTGGCTTGCAATTGCAAGCACTTTTTTCCGAGAATGTTAATTTGCTAGTAAATAAATCTCATTACTTGCCTAAGTACTCCAAACACAATGGCGGTCTCGCCATGAAGGCAATGGGTGACCGGTAAAATGGGCAATCGCAGAGAACTGTGGGATTCGACGGCTTCCGGTTCGACGCACCACGCGGGTTAGCAGTGGCACGCGCGCATTTTTGTACAGCTCCGTTGAAAAAAAAAACATCTGCGTGCAATGTCAGTGCTTTAGAAGTTGTTTTTTTTTTGTTGTTGCTAACCGTGACTGTGACGATGACAAGCTACGAAAGCCATGAACGACAAGAACACTTCTTATTGCTCTAAAATGATCTGCAATGCTTTTATGCTGCTTTTATGCTGCTTTATGCTGCTTTATGCTGCTTTTATCAGTTTGGCAAGCAGATCAGTCGATGCAAAAACAGTTTTCATTGTATGATACGTTACTGCTGATAAAAAATCGCCATTTTAAAGATCTCGGGGGATGGGAATGACTGTGGCAGTATGCTAAGAGTTCATTTCGGTATCGCTTCTCCGGCTGACATCGTCAGTCGCGGTCAGCATGAAGCGCAGAACTTATTGAGTACGTTGAGATATCTTTTTTTTCTAGCCTTCAGCGCACTCTAAGATGTGTTTCTTAGGCGAAGCCAGATGCTTATTTGAACGCTGATGTTGGTCAAACTGCACGGCACGGCATCACATAAACAATCCAGTCAGACGTAGACGGCGCCGAATAATCGAAACCCTGTGCTATTTTAACGCACTTGTTCTTTGAGTGCCGTCCTCACACACAGTTTCACCAAGATAACGCAAATGACTCGTCCAGCGCTTCGTGTGAACTTACTCTTGAGTGAAGAGTTTGCATTTTTTGTCATATATACGATTGCAATGGTCGGCACTCATCTCGTATGACAAGTCGATTTCACCCGCGCGTTCCCATAATATATTTGCTAGGCGTTTGCACGTCAATTTATTTCTCAATATAACATTCGCAGCAAATTCATGCGTAAGCTTCTTTTAGTGTGGAATACACATGTATCTGTGATAAATTGGTTTTCGAACACTGAGGCTTCAATGTTCCGTACTCAAAGGCGACCTGTCACTGTGGCTCTCTTCACAGCCTGCCTCATTTTATTTCTTCGTTCCATGGGAATCGATACACGCCGTTTGCCTTTCACGCTCGAGTTGGAGCAGCTAACGGCTGAACAACTGACCATGCTTTATCGGGACGAAGATAAACGGGCGACCACGCGCGCGCATCCCGAAAAATCTGAGGCTTGCGGCCGGTTCGCCGTCGCCTACTCTTCTCGAGCCTGTAGCAGACGGCGCATCCCACAATCCCTCGCTCTTTTACTGGTCACCTATTGCACTGGACTTCTCTATAAGTCCTTGATCAGTTGGCTGTATATTCTCATTCACATGCTTAGCACAGAAACACTTCAGTTACTACAGGCAACAACAATAAAAGCTTCAATGAAATGACAAGTCACCTTAATAAAAGATCAGACTGGCAGATCAAAATCAGCTGGCATCCAAAAAGCACACATTAGAGAAAGCATCACTTATTGGAAAATAGTGCATACAAATGTGCGATTGGCCCGCACACCTTTGAAGGCCACATTCCTGTATGGTTGCTGATGTCGAGTTTGACTCGGTCACAGAAATGTAGAAGTAATACTGCGGTAATACTATATTGACATGCATTCAACGTTGCGACTACCGAATATTAAATGGTACGGCTCTCTGCTCTACCATAGTAGAGTACATCGTACTCTAAATCGTTAACAGCTTTTTCTGCACACATGACGAAGCTTTAGCATTAAAGGGCCACTCAACAGGCCCTATACCGAACTTTAGTTAGGACAGTGGAAGTTGTTGGGTGTCCGATGAGGAACGTTTTGCCACAAAAATGTTTTGAATCGGTTCATTACGAGCGGAGAAAAACATGTTTTTTGAGGCGGTGCGAAACGAGGGTGAGAGGAGACAAGCTCGAAACCCTTGCCGCTCTTCCACGTGGCTTTCGCAAGCCAAACCTCTTCTCACCCTCTCTGCCATCCGACCAAGAGGTGACGTTCGCATGACGTGCCCGAACAAGCCCAGCCCCCGTGCAAAGGCGGCGTATTCACTCTCCTTTCTAGACGTCTCGTTCCGCCACGTCGCGTTTCCATTCCGGTGCTTCCTGAATGCTTCAAGGGCACCTTCGTGCTTCCTCCTGTGGGGGAGCGGCCGGATCGGGCGGTGCTGTTAAGCCTATTAACCTGATGTCTCTTTCCTCTCCCGGCCAGGCATATCTGCCTGGTCGGCTTCCCTTCCTAACAGTGATTTGCCAATCGATCTACTTTTGCGCAGTGGTCTGAAGAGCATTCCTGTGGCCCTGATTCCAACCAACGGCGAGTCTATTTGCATAAAAAATCCGAAACTAATTGAGGAAGAACTCCGGAAGATTTCCGATCATTACCAAATGATTACTGAGGTGCGTCAATTTGGGCGTGGAGGCATCCTGTGCTGCTCGCCGGACCAGACCTGCATCACAGATCTTCTAAAATGCACAACGTTTGCCTCAAATCCTGTGAGCTGTTTCGTACCTGCCCATTTGGCCTGTGTGAAGGGACTTGTTCGAGGAGTGACTACTTGAGCCTTACACCACCCGAAATACTTGAAACGTTTGCGGCCGCAGGAGCAGTCTCTGTATTTCGATGCTCGCGAAACGTTGAGAACACGAAGGTCCCCACAGAATCAGTGATTGTGACTTTCGTCGGCACGGCTCGACCAACCGAAATTAAGGCATGGCCACTAATTTATCGTGTAGATTCACTATCCCCTCGTCCACTGCAGTGCAAAAAATGCTGGAGGTATGGGCATACCATCAAGGGATGTAGATCGGATGTGAGGTGTCGCACATGTACTGACCAACATAAACCCGACGAATGTTCAACCCAAGAGGTGAGATGCTGTCTATGCAGAGGAAATCACGCGGCTGACGATGAAAGTTGCCCCATGAGGACATGTGAGTTGTGTTTGGATGTGTTTTGTTTTCTGGCGCTCCGGCCTATAAAGGTCGACCACTGATTCTGCTAGAACGCGAATCTTTACGCTTATGCCTAGGGCTACCCAAATATGTTGCCAACAATATCCTATACGGAAGAATCCCGCCTGCCTTCTCTTATCAAAAGATTTCATATTCTAACAGTACGTACATTCCTTAAAATCTATGCATCACCTCAGCGGAGGACACAGTATGTGTTCATTAACCAGCAGACCTCATTCTTCAACCACCAATGGCCTAAATTAAGGTGTCCTCAAGTAATATTTACTCAGAAACTTTTGGAGCCCTTAAGAGTTAACCTTTGGGAAACACTTGTGCTCAACACTGTAGATGCAATTAGAATAGAATTTGACGATATATATCCCAAGAATGCTAAAAATTTACCATATCAGTATATAAATGGCATTTTGGAAGATCATTTGGCCAATGTAGAAACATCCATTGTGATATCGACTGACGCTTCGGTTTATGGAGAGAAGGCTGGTGTAGGAATCGTATCATCCTCTCTAGATTGGGCTTTCTCAATTCGATTACCCGACTTTACACCTATTTACCAAGCTGAACTACTGGCAATAGTCCTTGCATTGCGTAAAGTGCCGCAAGATCTATCAGCGGTGATTGTTTCAAACAGACTGTCTCTCGGTCTGTACTGCCTTAAGCTCACCAACTTTTTCGTGTACCTTAGAAACGTTCTACTCGCTCATTCCTACACATGTGCGACTCGTCCGACTAGTTTGGGTACCAGGTCATAGAGGTTTAGCTCTGAATGAGCATGCAGATGTACTAGCTGTATCTTCCCTTGATTGTCCTGTTTTACCTATTTTGCCTACTTTGGAATATATCACAGCAGTGCGCTTTGAAAAACGCACAACGGCCAATAACTTTGAAAAATCTCCTTTGTTTGTATCAGACTTCACACAGCTAAAGTTTCTATGGAAGAACAAGTGGTGTTCATCAAGGAAGGAAGAAATAGTAATTACCAGGCTGCGTTGTCGAGTCCCCTCATTGAACTTTTACCTTCACAGGTCGGGTCTGGCACACTCGCCTTTGTGCCTTTATTGTAATGAGAGGGAATCTTTGGAGCACTTCTTTTTGTCATGCCGAAAATTGAAAACTCAAAGGGACAATCTACTAGAAGAACCCCTACGAAAGTTGGGCTTAAAGTTGACACTTCCGGTGATTCTTTACTTGGCGCAGTCGCATTTGGATTCAGCCACAGGAGCGTTTTTACCGCTGTTACACATTTCTTACGAGAATCTGAAAGAATAGAATGCTAAAAATAGGTAACTTCAGTGGTTTTACGTATATATATATTTTTCTTTTTTGTAAGTTTATGTTTTCTTTTCAAGGTTCCTTTTCATTGACATTGAACTCCTTTTTATTATTACCTATATTACCTAAGTAATCCAAGCCTCTCTTTCAAGAAGTGAATTAATTTAAAAAGCAAGGCACCGTCCATTCATGGCCTATCCCCCTAGGTGGGTTGCGCCAAGGTGTTGAGGAACAACCAACCAACCAACCAACTGTGCACGCGAGCGGCGTTACTTTGTTGACCAGCGTTATTAAGTGGTCTTCTGCCTATTTCTGCGGAATTGCTTGGAAACGCTGGCTTAGGCGCGGTAGAGATGAGCACAATGAGTGCGCGAACGCGTAGGAGCGTTCCACGGCGGTCGTCTGCTCAATGCGCTGACCGCGGGAACCCGAACGCATGTGAAAGGCTGGTACATTGTTAGCCTCGCATCTCGTAGCATTTCACGGGAAAACATGTAAGAAAAACGTGCACAATTTTGTATTGTGTCTCATTATTTATTTCAAGTTTTATTAATCTCTTAAAGCAACAAATACATAAACTACGCATGTTGTGCTAAATAATTTTTGCCATGTCACGTGGTATACTGTTGACGTCAGAGCAGAGTCGTCTACGTTGAGGACCAACGTGACTACAGTGCTGTGTACGTAGGGCCATTCCTACGCCCACATTATTCCCTCATTCTCAAGGCGTGTGCCGATAGAAGGGAGGGGCGAGCAGCTTTCATCTTAAAATTTTACCCATTTCCGCAGCGCGTAGAGTTGCAAATTTTGGCAGACGTGATCATGAACGGCTCGTATACGCATTGCGCTTGTCAGCTTAAAATTGTCAAACCTGGCGAGTAGCCCTTTAAGAACAACTACAAAGAGTGTAGCGTCACCAAGATTGTAGCGTGGTATTGAGGTTGCCACTATGCTGCGTATTTTGAGAGAATGCAATGCCTCACGACGCATTACACGGCATCTTAAGTACGTGATGAACTACACGATGAACGCTTATCTTGCTAGCAGATGATATTTTAGCGAGCGTCTAACACCACAGGCTTAGCAGGAACAAGAGCCTTTACCATATTGTTTCAGCCAGTGGCAAAGAAAGTTAGAAGATATTGTGGACGTCTTGGTCCCAGTCCTAGGTCATGTATTCAACTGGTTCTAGTGTACTTACTAACAAGCAATAGCAGTACTTCAATAAGGTGGCTGACATTTGGTGGAGTGCCAAGTTGAGAAAATAAGTAAGTTCCCGGTCGAGCTTGCTTGCCCACCCTTCATGCAACCACTAAGGTGGCTACATCGCAACAGCAGGCTTTCTATTGCAGCCAGAGCTTTAGAGCTGTGTTGGCCATTACAGCTTATAGCTATTTAAACCATTAGAAAAAATCGATTATTCAAAAAACGGTACCTGAAACAAAACACGCTTCCTCATTGTAAAATGTAGGCTTTCTTTTAAAATATGAAATGTTTTTACATATTGTAAAATCAACAAAACATTACATTGGTTAAAAAACTAGATTCGGTTCCCTGTGTACAAATGTGCCCAAGAACCAGTCTCTGCTGTAAGGGAATACGCGTTTGTAGCAGTGAATTTCGAGCATTGCTATCCTGCCACTCAATACACAAGTAGCCTGGCAGAGGTTGTCAAATAGAATGTGCAAATCAAATGACACAAGTTGAATTTGTTTTCTGAGGGTTCATTTTATTCAAGAACATCAAACAACAACACAAGTCGCAAATGCACAGCAGTAAGTAGTATACAAAGATGATAAATTAAAAATTCACAGCTTTACAGATGGCTAATGCCACTCTACCTTGAAGGCACGAATGAGGAACATCAGTTTTTATGAGCAGTAGGCATTATTCAAACACAAATTTATTCAGCCTGGATCACAAAAGCCCTGCACAGCTCCTTGACTTAAGTTTACACTAAGCTTGCCCCAGCTACAAAATTTGGTGTTGGTGAATAAATCAACACTACATTATTTAGCTTCTACACTTGGCTGATGCAGAAAAAAAACTCTCTGCAATAGTTCGCTCTCTTCCGAAATTACATTCTAGCCTAGGCTACACACACAAAAACAAAAAATAAGAAAGTTTTTCGCATAGACAAATGTTTAGAGCAGCTGTTACATAACTTCTTGAAGTCTACACTCCATTTAGGAGGGAGCAAAGCTACAGCTATGCGGGCTGTGTGGGCGAAGACACTATACGCGTACTGTCTCAAAATGCAATATACACCAAAAATTCTGTACACAGTCGTATTTGTGCGCCAAAAATTATAGATTGTGCGTCGCTGAGACTGGCAAGTCGTCTATTAACACAAAGAACAAAAGTGCCATTGATGGCTTTCTAATTGTGGAGCAGACATAGACACAATCAACTAGCCTGAAAAATCTTCAAACTCAGAAGAGTGCAACACGTGTACATGTCTACACCTAAACAGGTGTTCACAAAATCAACGCAATACGCACTCTTTGAAAACAATGCATTCGAGGCAGCGTCTTCTTCGCTAATGTGAAGAGATTGTGTGGACACGTTTATGCGTTTACCTTAAATATGTTCTAAAACAGCTGCCTATTACTGCTCTGCAAGCATTCATGCAAGCCATCATCAAAATCATGAGAAAAAAATGTCCATGATTGTATAACACAGAATGAGGTA
>WOVY01012370.1:0-25000 GCA_013436015.1 Rhipicephalus annulatus
CAGCAAGCATACCGCAATTAGTCTCCTAACCATGGTTATAGAATTAAACGGGTGATTCCACGGGAGATAAGGTAATAAACCGACTGAAGTGAGATCGACAGGAATCTGAAAAGGATGTATCACATTTGATTGAGTATTTCATATTTTTATTATATAGCACCAAGCAGCCCGAAAAGGAACCCAGTTTTCTTTTAAACTGCATAATTTATGGGATCAAAATATGGAACATATTCAATGCGGGGAACACCAATTTCTCCCCGTCGTTCTCGACAGGTGATGAGGGTGTTATAAGCAAACATTACCGTTGAATTTTTTGTGTGAAATGTATGCGACAGAAACGTAAAGTAACATTTATGAAACGTACTTGTTAAGCGAAGGAAACTATTTTTGAAAAATTTCTGAATTGCAACACTAAGTATAATTGTTGTTGGGCGATTTGATTTAACGTCAGTAGGGTACATAATACGCAAACTTGGAAAAAACACAGATTCTAGTAAATAAGTAGGAGGGGCAGAAAGGTCGTGCGATAAACTTCTTTGTTTATTTGAAAGAACAGGCCACCAGATTACAAATCTCTGCGAATGCGTGCGTCAAAATCGGTAAACACTGGTCACATTCGCGTGTCAGAAAGCTGCAGCCGTTTTGGTAAAGTAAAATAGTCGTATCAATAATGTAAGCTGTGCCTCTTTTCTTAATGTCAAACGCCCCCAATAGCTCGCACTAATGTTTCGTTGCTTCTGCCTATTATCTTGACCTCGCGAAGCCGAGGATCACATCTGCAGGCTATACCATGCGCAGGTAAATACGCATTTCTTTTATTCTTTAGAGATAAAGGATGCTCCCGAGTCGGTCGTTGAGACAGCGTCCTGTTTGGCCTACGTACGTATTCCCACACGACAGCGGTATTTATGCAACCGTCACGCATTTCACATAAGGTATGGTGTGCTTCTTCAGGCATCCAGGCATTTCTGTCAACGTGGCTGACCCACGGACACCGTCCAGCCAACTTGTGTGGTGCCGAGATTACGCCCACGTACCATGCTTATTCCAGCTCACAATCATCAAAAGGTAGCAAAGGTTTGCTTTTGCGTCCACGTCTGGTGATGATGTAAAAATTTGAACGACTCTCGAGTGCAACGATCCCGGCGGCGATACCAAATGTTTGTTTTGTCGAGAAGTGGGTGACACGTGTTATTGGTACCTACTTTACACAGTGTTTAGACTTGAGTGAATAGCCGTTTGTAGAAGAATTATTAAGATGCTCGCTTAGGCCGAATGTTTACACACCGACACCAACTCGAACAATCAGCCATTTTACACACCAACCCGGTTGCCCCACGTACACCCACCTCAGTTGTCTATTGGCACAATGGTCACAGTAACTTAGAGTGGGTCTAGAGTGGCTATAGACCACTCTGGGCTCCGTGTTCGGAGCACAAAACCGAGATCTCAACCAAAAAGTGTCACTTTTTTTGGTCTAGTGAAATATGCCGATGGAATATGCATGCCGATTCGACGCTGTACTGGTTTAATATGGCAGACAGTGTGCCATCTTAAGAAGCGGAGGTTGGGAATACTTTCTAAGAAGAATAATAAAACATTAATTGGACAACTGCAGATCGAGAAGACATACGCGCCCGATATGTTTGAACTCTTTAGTGTGATTCAGCGGTCCCTCTGGATACCATTCAATTGTACGATATGCCGGGGCCATCCTGATTAAATGCGTCGCAGTGGTCTAGCTAAACTATATATGGTCATATCTCCGACGAGCTTTGTAAAGGCAGCCACCCGCCCCATTATTCTGTCAACTAACATGATTTTAATTAGAACTAACAGACAATGACTCCAAGAAATATATAGAGGGTGTTATTAGAAGTAATTGCAATGTACATGTAAAGAAAGAAAATGGCATGGAAAGATAGCAGTCCGCTGGTAGGGACCAAACCTGTGACCTTCGAATAACGCATGCGATGCTCCAGAGCAGGGGTTCGCAACCTGCGGCCCGCGAGGCACTACTATATATGTGGCCCCGGCAGGACGTCCACCCCCCCCTCTCCTTCTAACCTTATTTCTTCGTATACTTAAAGGACCAGGCAGTTTTGGCCTAAAATGCAATTTTTTAGTAACCAATGTTTAATTGGAACCTCATGACGCGTGCTTAAAATAAACATGATTTTACAGTTTTTTTACATTATCCCTTTGCTCGCAAAGCCCCCCCCCCCCCCTTCCAATTTGGCCCCGTCGCTGTGCCAACTTCTGCTCTAGAGCATCGCACGTGTCGAAGGTTCGGTCCCTGACTGCGGTAAGTTACCTTTCGTCCACTTTTATTTCGTCAAACTTACATTGCAATAACTACGAATAACATTCCCTATACTATCTCTGGCATCATTGTCTGTTAGTCCTCATTAATATTCTGTCGAACAAAGAAAAACGAGCCGTTCAGTTTTCACTTCTTTCCTTCAGCCAATGTATGTATATCTTTCCTAACAGAACAACAAGACCTTGAAGCAACAAAAAAAATTTCTCACACAGGTTTGATAGTGAATATTACCTACATGCAACACAATCACTCCATTAGAGTCTCTCTCGGAGTGAGACCGTGCGGAAGTGACATAATATCGCTTGTAGAATAATGATGTTGACACCGGTGATTGTTTTGTCACGAACTCAATGGCCACGATAAATGAAATCTTAGCACTTCATTCACGTGCTCGGAGAACATATTCAAGTTCTCATCGAATGGCCGAGAGATAACAGAATTCTTTGCCTACATTATGCTTGAAGCAGTTTGTTTTTACGAGTGGCCTTGAAACTGTGTCTCACACCTTTCAAAACAACACGTGGGGAGCTGCATCACACTATCTGAAATAACACAACCGCTGCTTAATTAGTATTGAGCGAAGTGGTAGCTGCACATGACTTCTGTCGTCGTAAATTCACGTTAAAACGGACGTGGCATCTGCCTACACGAGCGAGTCATGCAGCAGAGAATTAATATAAATTAATTAATTTGTGCGCTCGATGCACACAAATTGAATTGAGTTAGCTTCTTGTGGTGGTCTTACTTATTTGTACCAATGTCCATCTGGTTAAGCGCATAATTGTAAGCTATATAAACATGGAAGGTGGTGGCGCGTTACAGTGTCGAACGTTAGGGGGGGGGGGGGGGGGCAGTGGTTTTCAGAATCGGAAAAGAAAGGAAAAGTGAACCCCGCAAATATTTGCCGCCAACTGCGACACCTGAGCAGTGGTTCACTGGGGAAGGGGGATAATAGACTAGAGTGGAGAGATGAAATGGGAATAAGAAAGCGAGAGAAGAGACCAGGAAAAAAAAAGGGGGGGGAGAACTTGTTCTCTTTTCATGCCCTTCTACTCACTCGCTGTCCCCAACTGGACCGGCATAATGAATAAAATGTTCTTTATTACCTTCGCATGCCAGCTACAGGTTTCAGACAGGACAAATTTCCGCTGCACAGAGCCAAATGGTCTTCAAGATTCAAAATTTTAACAACAGACAGCGTCGTTGTGATAGTTACCTTCAGGAGGCGCTGATTACTGAAACGCGGCAGGGGGCGCACACATCGACGGAAGCTGAGCCAGGCTAGGGTGGCTAGCCAGGCAAAGAGCAGGTTGTCGCAGTGTGAACGTGTCAGCAGCTTTCCTCCCGCGCCCACGTGCTTGTGTATTCATGGAGCCGCCGGAATTCCAATATTTGGTGTCATTTCAAGGCCGCAAGAAGATTATTTCTGCTCGTGGACCGACGGAGGCGGACATTTTGGAAGCCTTGAAGACGACAGACTTTGGCCATTCTTTGCAAGCATGCCGGATTGAGGTATGTTGTCTCTATCCTGAAGTGCATCGAATTGCATTGTGACAGTGGCCCAAACAGTACTGATTATATTCCGTTGTTAGCACGTGCTTCAACAGTTTTACCAAGCATGCGCTCGCGCTTTTCGAAGCGTGGGGCTTTTCTTGCCCTGCTCTCTCACTGGAGCTGTCGGCCCGCGAAGCGTGCACGTGGTCTCGGAGTTGCTGATGGGAGATGTAAACCAGGTTTAATCTCCGCTTCGGCGGCGCGCAACCACCCTTTGCTGGCATTCGCAGTGGTTGTGTTGCGATAATGTAATGGTGCGAATCGGCTATCGGGGTGGTTTTAAAAAAAAAGTGAAGAAATAAGTGTGGCCTCGTAACTGTGGCTCACTTCGGAGGTCAACTCAACAACACTGCACCGAGGATGGGGAAGTGGGAATGACAGATGTAGAGGATGAGAGGTGAAAATGGTAAAAAAAAATGCGCACTCGATCTGTCTCTCGGAGGCACGCACGAACTTTCATTAGCGGAAAGTGGGGCAGCGCGCTTGGTCATCCAGTTATCGAGCAGGCAATGCACCAAGACACGGCGTTGGTAAGATGAGTGGCCGTCGCTGAGTTCGTTTCCTGGTGTTCAAATTGAGCGAGATTGTTCACGAATAAAGGCATAGCTAGGATGTTAAGAGGTTAGGTATGTAAGGAGATCAGCAAAAAAAAGTAAGACTTTGTACCGCACGTAAAACATGAAATCAATAAAATTGGACTACAAGAAAGACTTATTATCAATTTCGAAGGACATGGAATAGGCTAATTTCTGTGGTTACTGCATGTATCTTCCATAGTGAAAATAGCGTGGGTGCAGAAGCTGCTTGTTAGCATCGGCATGCGCAGGGTTCCCCTCTGAAGAGGGGGGCTGGGTGAAGGTTGCACGCCGGGCACGTTCTCTCCCCCCACCCCGAAATTTTTTTTCGCTCTGCCTACACAGAACAAAATGAACGTTTACCTGCCCGGTACCCCACTATAGATCAGAAACGTGCCCTCCCCTCTGAAAAAGATATCTGCATACTACCCTGGCTGACTTTGCGCTGCCTTCTGAAACTCAGCACCCCTCTCCCTATTGTGTCAATGAGTGGGGCAAACATGGCGACCCCCTTCTACGTCTTAATTGACAATAGGGTGAGGGGCGGGGGGACCGCCAGCTGTGCTCCCAGGTATGCTCGTCAGAAACTGAAAATTCTCAAAGCTAGCGTAAAGTGTTGTGTGTGTGTGTGTGTGTGTGTGTGTGTGTGTGGTGTGTGTGTGTGTGTGGTGTGTGTGTGTGTGTGTGTGTGTGTGTGTGTGTGCGTGTGTGTGTGTGTGTGTGTGTGTGTGTGTGCGTGCGTGTGTGTGCGCGTGCGTGCGTGTGCGTGTGTGTATGTGTGCGTGCGTGCGTGCGTGCGTGCGTGCGCGCGCAGTCTTGTGTTCTGGATGCTTGTTCACCAATGCTGTACGTTTGCCCCACGGTCGGCATTTCTGTCTCGCAGGTGTCGTTAGGTGTGTTTAATGCTTTGTATTCTTTGATATATTGTGTTGCTTTGTGTAGTGAAATCATCAATAATTATTAGGTGTGTGAGTATTCAAATTACCAATGGAATAGCGACGGATCCTTTATCTCTATTTAGCTATTTCATTGCCGAAATGTGTGCACTCGAAACATTAATGGGCTATCAACACTGTATTTATTAGCGCATGATTTCGCTTCTGCAAAAAACTATGGTGTTGCCAAGCGGTGGTGTTGGATGTTGAAACACAGTTTGAATTTTAGCCATTTTTGTAAAGGTGATAGCTGCCAGGTAAAGCCAGCTACATAGGTCAGAGAAAGTGTTTCCCAGAAACAGTCTGGAAGATAGAAGTGCAGCATAGCGTTCTTGCAGAGTAATATGAGAAGCACGATCATAAGATCGACTTCGACATCGCTTCTGTTCTTGAAACAGAAAGGAATCTATGAAGGAGGCTCTTGTTCAAATGCTGTTACATTCAGAACACACCTGTAAACATGAACCGGTCGTTAGGAACAATTCCCTCTGTATACGTTCACAGCCTCCGATACGCGAGAGAAAGAGAAAGCAGGGGCCATTGTCAAACAAGACGGGGAGATGCTTCCATGACCAATATAGTCATCTCCTTAGGAAAATACCGAATTGGTTCCGAAACGTCGAGATCTCTACGAACTTGGCTAGAGCCATTTCTAATTTCTAAATTGTGATACACTGTAGAAGAAAAGTTTGACGACAGAGATAACAACAGAGCTAAAAAATTTGCTTCAGCTTAGCGCACGCAAGAAATGCAGCCTAATAATTCCTTCAACGTGCGAAAATATAAGGCTCCATGGTCTATTGAATGAAGACTTGTGCCATTAGCGTATACAGTATTTTATAGATAGCAGATACTGTGAGTGTGGTTTTTCGTTGTAGCACAGTGATTATCTTCTGCTAGTACAGCAATCATTAAATGCTTTTGTTTATTTCTAATTGATGTTATGAAACAGTGAAATTTCACAAGTTTAATTGTCACTATTTCACAAATCTGAACTTACTGATACCGAATGTCCAGACGAGTAATTTACAATGCTCTTTACAATACATACATTAAGGGTTTCTCGACAATACACACGGCATCATGATAATAATAAAAAAAAACAGGACAAGTAAAGTGATTCTAGGGTGCTATTGAATATAACATTGGTAGTCTGCTTACTTCAGGTTCTGTGCCTATTGAGGTAACTTTATGGGAATTTGAACATCACATCTGAATCTCTTTCAGGTATACAACGTCCGACATGATGAATTTGTGGACCCACCAGCTGGCCATGTCTTCTCTGATAAAGATAAAATCAGGCTTGTGTGCAGTGAAAACTTCTTAATGAGCTGCAGGTCAGTACCTAAATTTCAGGTGCCAAGTTTAATATTGCTTTTGGAAAACTGCATCACTTACTAGCCTCTGTTTTCAGCACAACTGACAAAGTGACAGCAGTGCATGAAGGTAGCCTGCCCAAGACCCTTGAAAGTAATGAGCAGTCACCTAGTCAGCAGCTTGCCTGCTGTGAAAATGATTATAGGCTACCACCTGTGCCCTTAGATATTAAGGATGCGATTGAAAGGACACAACCAGGAAAAGTGTCCAGTCACACTAAATCCCGCATTGTAGGGTGGATTGCAAATCATCTCATGACTATAACAGTGTAAGTATAGGCATGTATTTGCATGTGTTTAATTCAGTACAGGTTTTAAAGTTGCTCTTTTTTACAGCTATCCAGGAAGCCTCTACGAAGCAGCTGCAAAATCTCTCGTGTTGGAATATCCAGTGCTAAGGGACACTATTGGCACAGGCTGGGTAAGCACTAAAGCAATGGCATTCCTATAACTTTATTGGGATGTCATACATGTTGGTGAGCTAGACTGCAGGTGCCCTTCAAGTTATTTTGTTCTTGGAGAGCATTCAAGAAGTTTCAACCCCATATTTATTACATTTGAATAATTGCCATGCATGTTCTTAGAGTCGTTTCATCGAACTCTGATAATGGCAGACATTAACTTGAGGGTTTGATAATAATCATCAACTAGGTGCCCATGGCCAATATATTCATATCATGCATTAATAAAGTTAAAAACTGGCCCTGGTTATAAGCTTTAACACCGGTTTAAGAGGATAAATACAGATGTAATGCATCGCTTCTGGGGATTGAATATTACCACTAATGGTATATGTAGTTTCTAATCACAGCTTGAATAGAGGCTCACACAAGCTCAGTTCTGCGACTGAAATGCCACGATCTTCGCCATGCCGCATGGCTCCAGCACATACATAAAATGCAGGAACCGGAGTTTGGAATGAGCAGATAAAGCTAAAATACAACAGATATGCTGATATTACTAGGAACAGCTAAATTTGCCAGGTATTGTCACCTGAATCTGCTTCTGCCCCATAGCAGGTTAAAAGCAGTGTATCAAGGTTCCCAAAGAATCATTTGCTTCAAAAGTGACCATGTTCAAAGAGGACAGTGTCCACTGTGCGGAAATTTGAAATAATAAAAAAAAATTGTTGTTTCCAGGACTCATGGAAAGTCTCCTTGAAATACAAATTCGCATATATGAGGAAGTCTCTGTGCACAGTTCCAGCTGTTCAAGCAGCGAGAGCAGCTTACGGAAAAACGCAAAGACTTAGAAGAAAGCACCAATACTAAGCGGCACTGCCATGTGGTAAGTGAAACGTCAAATGGACTGGTACATAGAACTCAACTATGAAGTCACTCTTATTTTATGTGTGAGCTACTGAAGTAAAACATTATTCATGTTTTTAACGATATAACCTCTTCATATCAACACATTAAGAAGCCAGGCAAGTTTTCAGGGCCATATTGACAGTTAAAGTATAGTAAATGCAAAATAAGACAAAATAAATTTGGTAAACAAAAAAATCATCTTATCTCCTATGGAGAACAAAACAACAACTTTCACAGTTTTCATGCAAGGCTCTATTATTTGAGTCAAGATGGTAACGCTCTATCAAACTTCTATGTGTCCCTGTATGTTTAAAACTCGGCGTTTCAGCAAGTGCCGCGGGCATGTTGCTCGATTCCTCATTCTTTTCTTCATTTTGTAGCTAGGTTCCCGACTTGGCTGATTCCATGCTCCTTGGTTAGCAAGTAGTAGATTTATTGCTCGGTATCAGCTTGTTATTGACATCATGCATCATTCCAGCTTTAAATATTGTGTTCTACATTTTGCACCATACTTATCACTGAAAGTGACTGACAATCCTTTGATTCAACTATTAAACTCGCATGAGTACTGAAATAAGTGGACAGGTGAAACCAAACTACTGCAGCTCAGTGAGCATGTGATGTGAAAGCTCCAACCAGCGATAATTAATGCCCTTTCAGTGGCCACCATAAACAATGCCCATATGCTATGCTTGGCTTCAATATCTGTCTGTCCTCTACATTAGAAAAGCTCCTTATTGCTCTTTATTTGTTGACTACACCATGTAACTATACATAAACCAATGTTTTTCCAGAAGCTTTTTAGAGGTGAACATTTTTTTTTGGGGGGGAGGCAAGATACATATTAGGTTCGAAATTTCAAGTTTTCAAACTTTCTTTTTATATGAAAGAACAAGCACTACTAACTAATATCTGGTCAAAGTTTTACATATATGACATACATATAAAGGCAACAACTCTTGTATTCTAACACCGACACCGCAGTTGGCAATATTTAAAATCAGTGTTACCTCTTCAGACTCCTTCTGATATAGGTAGGAGGCGTGGTTCACTGGTTTTACACACACATTTGCGATATGCTGGTTCACAAGGTGTAAATTTGGAAGTGGTGAAGTGCCGAGGTGGTCGACATTGGAGAGAATCATTGTGAGAACTTTGATATTAACATAATTTATGACACACTCGCAGAGCAAGATGGTATCAGTACACACTGCTTCAGTTCTCTTACGTAAGTCAACCCTGTAATTGAGTTCTCTACACATGTCCAGTTCAAAAAAATGCCAACATTCTTCAACTGAGCTAGCAAAAGTTGAGTTTTCATGTCTGCCTATTTCATGTCATTTGTCGTGATCTTTCACTGTGCAGTACCATCTTTTTTTTTGCTGATTAGATTGTAGATCTCTCCCAACATGTCGCTTCTCAGCATGATGAGGCTACAATTAATAGCCATATTGACTACATGGTGAAAGAAATCAAGCGGCCTATTCCTGACATGCAAAAACTCGGTGATTCTATGGAGCAGACAAGACCATCTAGACAGAAGTGGATGAAGGAAATGAGGCCATCAACAGCAGATGTGGTGCTGAAATACCCTGCTTTGGCAAAGGCTGAAATGGTGAGCAGAAACAGCTGTGGTTTTGATCCTGCTGCAGAAATGTATGTGAGAGAACTTAACAATGAGTTTTTTTATGTTATCGATAGTTGCAAATTTGTTGGTGATTCGGTACAATTTTTTTGTCGTTCTAGCTTCATGAGGAGTTCATTGCTCTCACTGGCGTTAACTTAGAAAAAAAGGTCCTGGAATTTATAAACCGGTATGGAGACCGGTGTTTTGAGCTTGCGAAGTGTCGTCGTTGCGCGAAGGAAGCTGTGAAAGCAATTGAAGAAGAAGTCGAGGCACTGGATGGTGACGAAAAGAAATGTACGTGTAGAAGCTTGCCAGCTTTTCCAGTTTTCCCAAATTTCCAAACTTTTATAAGTCATTTTCATAGGAGTATTACTGTCAATGCCCTTATATGTGAAAGTTTGATGTGCCTAAAAATATTTCGTCAACAGATCGCTTTGCCGTTGGCATTGTCGAGTTGCTGCCCATGCTCCTAAAGGAGCAGCCGCGATTTCTGCAGGGACCGGTGAGCTTATTTGCTTTACCTTTTTTTATATCAGCTAGTATACTTTTCATCAGTGATGCTGATTTTATGTATTACTCATTTTACAGGACACCTACCCTGCCCTTTCGCTGAAGGGCAAAAATGCCTCTGAAGCTACAAACATAGTTGCGAGCTTTGAAGGGCTTAGTGTAGAGGTGCTTGATGTAATTGCAGGTATGACGGCGCTTATGGAAATATACTGGATATTCGATGTCAAGTACAGTGGCGCCAACAAAAAAACATTCACTCTACTTGAACATTTCTGTGGCTTGCCGACAAGTGCAAAGCAGATGCCGCTAGTCATACGGCAAATATCATCGCTTGAAAAGGCAACTTAAGTTATGCCTACAGACGTGTGTTATCAATAAATGTTTTCATATAAAAATGCACTGTGTGGCATATTTCATTGCTCCCTGGCTTTTGGAACAATGCATTGTTTTGTTCCTGACAATGTCAGCCGCATAAACCTGTGGTTTTATACGGCCGTTGACACTCAGCAGTGAATTTGGAGGTGTGTTCGTAGTGTCTTTCATGATAATATATTTCGCAGTGTGGAACAGAACCAGGTGTTTTCCAAGAAAAAGTGCTAAATACCATGATGCAATACATTGGCAATTATTCTGATTTTATATGTATAGTGCATATCTATATTATTGGTATATATACCCGCATTTTCGTCGCATTCATTACAGCTACAATGTTCTCGGTAAAATATGGCCATCAGAATAATCAATTCAACTAACCTGGTGTGCACACAATTGTGTATTCGAAGAGTCTGTCGTACCTCCATACCAGCCGTAGCTAGTAAGAACGTAGCATCGATTACTAACATATTAGCTTCGTAACTTTGGAAGAAGGTAGTGGAACTTGCTACTTTTGGGTAGCAACGGCTTGTCACATATGTTACAACCATATTATAGTAATGGGAGTAGTAGTAACTATTGCTACATATGCCGTTACTAACAGGAAGTAGTAATGGCAAGGCCAGTAACAGTTACTACCCTTGTTGTTGCTACCTGCTGTTAGTAACAGCAACGGTAGTAAGGATTCCTACCCTTGCTTTTACTAGCTGCTGCTAGGAACGGCAAGAGTAGTAACAGTGACTACGCTTGCCGTTACTAACTCCCGTTACTAACAGGGTTGTAACATATGTGACAAACTGTTACTACCCAAAAGTAGCAAGTAGCACTACTTTTTTTTTAAGAGTGTACAGCCACAAAGTGCTGTCTCTTAACGCCCAGCCTCCTCCTTTTCAAGGAGCTAGTTTCTCTTTAACGTTTCTTCCTCTTTCGTTCCTTGTACCAACCATATTTCTTCTGTCTCCATTTTCTCTTCCATCTATTTGTCCATACAATATTGTATCTTCCACTCTGCAAATGGCATGAAACGTGGTGCCTTCGAGAACATGCATCTTTTGCGCGATCGACAAGCGCGTCCGCTTCATTTCGGGACCCGCAAGAGGGATAAAGAAGAGGGGAAAAAGAAAAAAAATTCCAATCGGGCCAACCGCTTTCGCACGCGCTATTTGCAACAGCGTGCCCGCTCGAAGTCACTCATTTAGAATGAGTCGAAAGAGAGAAATTAATGAGCCGAGCCTCCACAGCCGAGAGCCGTCGACGAGCCACGGGAGGTGAACTATCTGCGCCAAAAACAAAATCTTCAGAAGGAATAGCGGTGGCAAACATAAAAGAAAGAGGATAGCTGGGGCAAGTGCACACGTGTAGACGCGCCCTACGGAACCGTCGAAGGGTAAGAATTAGGTGTATGGCATGAGCAAAAAAAAAGAATAAAGAAAAAAAAGAAATAATTCAGGGCATCAGGTGGGTCTTTGGGCAGGCTGGTTGTTTGCTCAGACGAAAAGGCGTGCTCTGATATTGCAGGGGAAGTTGGGCGATGAAGGAGGGGGTTTCTAGCATGCTTGCGAGGGCACTGCAGTTTGCACGCGTACACGTGAACAAGGCTGGAGATTTGGAGAGGGAAATAAGGGAGAGGGGAGGGAACTGAATAGGCTTCATTGCGCGCGCTGTGGAGACGTTCGCCCCCTCCTAAATTAATGAGCAGCAAGGTAAACGCTCCGCGCACCAAAGGTCACGGCGCTTCGGCTGCCGCACGCAACGTGCTCTGCGTGCGCGCCACGGCGAACATTGAAAAACGGCGGGAGACTGTACTGCGCGCCGAAGCAGACCCGGCGATGGTCTTGCAGAGTCTGAGCTACCCTGTTTGTAAATGGCGCACGAACAAGGTACACATACAGCATCAGCTTTTTCGCCTACACATGCACGCCTGCATATAGGCGTATGAGAGCGCTTATATTTGTTTGCGCATGTTTACCAAAGCAGCAGCAGCAGCAGGAGCTCAGAGTCTTGAATGGGGGGAGGGGAGGATATTGCGAGAACTACATCCTGTGGTTTTGTCTCGCTCTGAATAGAAAGAAAATCAACTCACGCGCAGGAATTTGGAAGCACTGGGAAAGGGAGAGATATGGAACGGAAGTAGACCTGACCCCGGCCCTCACCCCGCTTTTAATTATGCTTCTTTTTCGACGTCCCAGCCGCCATCTTTTGACTCTCCTTTTTTGTGTTGTTCTACTTTAGCAGCTGATCGGTCTCTATCATCGGCCAAAATTCACACACGAGTGCAGATGAGCACAGTGCTCATTTTATCTCGAATGCGTGGGCGTCTTCTTGTAGTAACAGTCACAACGACCTTCATGCCGGACTTTTCGCAGCTATGTAACAGGATATCCCTCCTACTGGAGACATCAGCGAACTGCGAAAACATCTTGTCGATTCGAAGCGCGCTCGCGGTCTGAGTGCATGTGCGCGCAGAGGTCGTAAACAATGGCCTGAAAGAGATTACGCCGAAGGCCTTTCTTGACTAGTGATTATACTCGAGTCCCGTAAGGGAGTGTTCGTTGTGGCCCGGAGTTCGTTATAGCGAGCAACTGATGAATTGGACCCGCGTGGCGGGCCTCATTACCAAGCTCGATGGCGTTTGCTTAAACGGATTCCCCGTGGACCATGCATGGTGAAGGCGGTTATTAGCGTTCCTTTTCTGTTTGTGTGTTTGTTGGATCCGCTGTAGGTGGATCCACTAAGTCTTACTGCTCAAACGCGTTTCTTAGTTGCGGCTTAGTTCCTCTTAGAGCGCGTAGGTTGTGTGGCGCATGTTGAAAGTCAGAGATCCCTGGCAACTTAATTTCGGCGTGGCACGAGGAGGCATATTCATGTTTAGTTTTCTTCCCGACAGCAGGGATGCGGACTTCTCGTTTAGACCCAATTTATTTTTTGTTTGTTTGCTTTGTTCTTTTCTTGAGCATAGAGAGCCATTATTTAGAAAGTGCCAGACGACATGTTAAATGCGTTCTGTATACGTGCACGAACTGCAGCTTTTCAGTGTGGGGACGTCTTTCTTTTCTTTTCTATTTTTATCAGACCTCTATGCGACAACTGCCTGCAGCTAGGTATTGGCGCACGACTTTGAGTAGACAGCTTGGCACCAGATATTCCAGAAATACTCTATCGAACCTTAATTTTTTTACAAAATATAAGACAGACGA
The DNA here is from genome assembly GCA_013436015.1 of Rhipicephalus annulatus. Lineage (NCBI taxonomy): Eukaryota > Metazoa > Arthropoda > Arachnida > Ixodida > Ixodidae > Rhipicephalus > Rhipicephalus annulatus. The sequence goes on from WOVY01012370.1 coordinate 13,780, forward strand.
AAAGGACAGAAATACACGGGAAGACACGCAGATAGAGCGGCGATACTGTCTGTTGTCTTTTCGCTCTGTTTTAACTTTCCGCATTATGAAACGACTCGCCTAAGTATTCGCTTTACCTGAGCTTTTCCCTTATCGACCAGTGCCGCGGCTCACTTTTTTCTGCGAACATGATCAAGCAGAAGTTTTCCCGAGAAAACTTCTGCTGATACGCTTATAGGGTTAACCCACTACAGTGACCACGTAATTAAAGCTATACGAACAAAGCAAAGTGAATAACTCAATCTTTTGACAAGCAGCCGATTTTCATGTGTGTGCGCACTTGTATAGGAGGCGGGGCAATGGGGCTGGTGGTGAGGTGGCAGGGGATGTGGCAGAATACGCTTATGTACACGATTGCCGGGTGTAGTGGACGGTGAATGTAGCTCGCGAGGCACAAAAAGCACACAAAAATCGTTCTTAAAGCAAGGTCACCCCGTCATCGCGTCGTCAGCAGCGGAGTGGTGTCGACGACGCTTCAGAGTCAGCCTCAACGATGGCGGCTGCAATGAACTCGAAGATAAAGAGAGTGAGAGAGAACGAAAGAAGCTGCATGAGCGAGGAGAGTAGTGACAGAGTGGAAAGGGGGGCGGAGGAGCCGCCTAGCGATCTCGGAACCGTCCTGTAATTAGCGTCACTTTACGCTTGATTTATTGCCTAATTAGTCGACGAGCGCGCCGGCGTGCCCGGGAAGAAGATTGCCCTTTCTCGCAGTCCTTTCACCCTCACCTCCTTCTCCTTCATTGTCGTAGACTGCACTGCGTGCCGGCAACCTTGGAGACGGCGGGAGGGGGGGGGGAGTTGTTTCAGGTATACGCATACTATAAAACACACACACGCTTGCGCACCCGTTTATGCAGGCTGCGCAGGTATGCAAACTGCAGTGCAGAGCTTGTCCTGCGCGTTGCGACCTGCGTCAGCAGCGACGACAGGTGCAGGCGTCTTGCCACTAGCCTCCTCCCCTTCTCCTCTTCCTTCTGCTGGTTTGTGTAGGCAGCTTGGTCTCGTATCCGAGGCTTTCCGCAGCTCACGCCTCATGGAAGAATCCTGGCCTCCCTCGCGTTCCTGTCTGACCCAGAATCGAGCCCAGCTAGGGGGGCGAGAAGATATGAGCGAACAACTGCACGTGGCAATTACGCGCAAAGAATAATAAGACAATAATAAATAAGAAAGGTAGGCCGGGCGCCTGGTGTCTGCTCTGTTGGTAACGCCCGAGTTGTTATGTGGCTTGTGTGAATGGACAGTGGCGTTCACGTTACAAGTTTTAAATCGGGATATAGCATCAGTTAAGACTGTAGGATGTGTACATACATGCACAGTAGTTGGCTTAATGAAAAACAATGTTTATAATTTGTGTGGATTGAAGAAACATGTTAGCTTACAGAACGGTATGCACTAGTTATTCCAAACTCTATTTGCATTTATTTCATCGAATAATGTTTTCTTAAAAGTGAATGTAGTAGAAAAATGAGAGATAACGTTTATTTAACTTTATTATTTAAATCGGAGCGATGACGAAATGAGCATAACACTAGGAATGTTGATGTGTAATTCGGTGTGTTTAGGCTCCTTTTCAAGATGGAAGTTCATCCAGTGCTGGCATGTTGCATGTTGTACTGTCTATCTTTCGTAACTAATTTATTCATTCATAACAAATTAACTTTCCCTGAACAGACACTGTCAAGACCCATGACGTCAGCCAGTAACTATATTAAAGGCAGCAGTTTTGTCTCTTCTCGGATTTATCATGCTATAATACTTGAACGAACTATCCATGAGCTATCTGTTCATAAACTTGAATATATATATTTGTATGTACACTGTGTTCGTAAATCGTGCTAAATTCTATAAGATTGCATGAAAAAAAAAGAAAACGCGAAATAAAAACATGTCAATGCGACACAAGTGGTGGCCGAGAATGGCAGGATCATTTTGTTCCAGCAACTCAGATAGTTACATGGCTCCAACCATAGCATTTAACTTTAATCGAGCAGTTAGGCAATCCACATTGGGTGATCAGATGTTTTGATTCAATGAAAACCACATGATTTACAGCTTTAGAATGACCAATTCAGGCTTCTCTTTTTATGAACATTTGACCGCTTTGCTTTGTTCTTTTTTCTTTTTTTATTATTCTTGAGTGCTCCCAAGAGTCCACTGATTTCTCCAATTCAGTGATTTCTTATTTTAACTGCACAATCTGAAAGAGATGGATTGTTAATTGTCAGCACACACACCAGTGCGTTTTACTCGAAAGTAATATAGGTACGAGTGGCGCCCACTGATGTTTTTAATGTTAATAACATGAACGAATAAATGTGCGTTAAACCCTCTCTAAAGCTAGTTAGATGTGGCAAAGCCTTGGCCTCACTTTTTTTCGCTGATCTTTAGAATAAACTCCAATGTGGGAGCTTTGTGACATTCAGCCATGTTCAACTCTTTTCTCCGATTGTACAAAGAAAAATAAAATAAAAAATCAGTGGCTACGTGCTCTTCTAAGGAGAGCAGCACCTCTTCTTCGCATTCATGTATGTTATCTTATGCGCTTAGAAAAAAAAAACACAATATCCACGGAGTGAATGATGAGTGGTGGAGCTAAGCGTTCGTCAGTCCGTCCGTGCTTTCTTCCACCCATTCGCTCTTGCTTCCGTCCATCCATGCGTCCATCCGTGCGTCTGCCCGTGTGTCCGTCCATCCGTGTGACCGTCGATGCATCCGTTCGTTTGTGCGTCCCTCCATGCGCCATCCGTACATTCGTTCTTCCGTCTGTCCGTCCGTGCGTCTGTTCGTGCGGTTGTCCCTCTGTCTGTCTGTGCGTCCGTCAGTCCGTCCGTCTATCTGTATGTCCGTCCGTCCGTCTATCTAGTACAGCGATCTCACATCTTCTCATCATGTATTCATCATATACAAGTGCTGCCATCCAGCGGACATTCTAAGGACCACTCTTTCGTGTATGTGTCACCGGTGGCTGCATACACCATCTGAGGATGGACAGATCCACACCCTAGGGAGCTTCGTTCCTAAAATGGGTATGACTTGTGCATTCCACCATAGGAATGCCGTATCCGGCCGTCCCTAGAATGAGGTTTTGAAAAGGAATAGCATCGGTGCGATGTGTTTGCAAGATAGAGGAGCGATTAAAATCACTGGGTACTTTATTACGGTAAACCTGTGTGCAGATGGCTCATATTGATGGCTGAGCTGTATGATGGGGGTGATCAGTACAATAAAGTGAAAACAAACGAAAAAGATGGCCTCCACGTTAGAGTCGTCTTAGGCAAATGCATACGGCTCCATGTGACTTTTTTTTACACTGAAATTGAAGCCGCACATTTAATAGAGTTGTTACACAAGATAAACTCGAATGTAACCCCAACTCTTAAAATGCATTCCACTTAACGCGACGCATTCCCGTAACGGCCTATGTAGGTGAGCGGTGGTTTGGTTAAGTTGGTGCAACACTATACCTGCAGAGTCCCTCGAACGCCGACGCAAGCGCGTATGGCCGTGCAGAAAAGAAAAAGTCATAATAAATAAGCGCCCGTTCGCGTTATCACTAGGGCCGTGCACAACAGGGAGAGAGAGACTCGCACACAGCGATGCCGAAAGGACGCTGTTCTACTTGGGCGAGCTCGCTTCGTGCCGCGCCTGATCGGTCTCGAGGGAGGCCTTCGGCGAAGTATCGGCGCCAGACGACACCGTGAAGAAGGCTGCGAGTGTATACGGCCCCTGCAGCCGGCTACGACGTTCTCGTCGCGTTAAATATACAACGGATCCCGGGCGCACGTGCGTGGCACTCGCTTCGCTCCATTGGTCGGGCACTTAGTGGGTAGTGCACGCGGCCGCCGCCCTCTCACGCAGCACCCGTAAACGACTGCCGCGTTCGGTTCTCAGTCACGGCCACTCTGATCGAAACACAGTGCGCATCAGCTGGAGCAACTGCATTATCTCTTGATTTCTTTTTCTTTTAAATGCGAAGCATTTCTTAGCGAACTAAAGACACTTTGGTAGGTTATCTATCTATCTATCTATCTATCTATCTATCTATCTATCTATCTATCTATCTATCTATCTATCTATCTATCTATCTATCTATCTATCTATCTATCTATCTATCTATCTATCTATCTATCTATCTATCTATCTATCTATCTATCTATCTATCTATCTATCTAATGACTGTTTTAGAAATAAATCAAGCATAGGAAGGGCCCGGAAATAAAACACGAGTGTAGGTTAGAAGTGTAGTGGTTTGAGCTAGTTTGTATGACATGACGATGGTTTTGGCGCGAGAACAGAACACCGACAAAGTCCTTCCTTCTTGTCCCTTTGTCGCCGTTATGTTCTCGCGCTATAACTATCGTCACGGGTGTACGATTCGGTGCCCTACGCCGGGTTGGGGAGGAGAGAATGGAGAATAGATCAGGGAGTAAAAGAGGAGGAGAGAGGAAAGACCAAGGTAAACAGAAAGGGCACTCAGTCGGCGTTTGATAAAACTGACAATAACCTTACAAATTAAAAAAAATAGTTTTCGTGAACTTATAAACATTGCGCATATTGTGTCACTGATCAGTGATTGTAGTGGGCATCAAGGAATACACCGACTTGAGCCAGTGATCATCAATCATCATCATGATGACCCCAGAAGCGCACCGCAGGCCCCAAAGCTTCTTAATCTGGCATTGGTCGTAACTACAACCCCTGCTGGTCAGCATACATTTTCATGGAGTTACGGCGAGCCCAAACAGATGGCATACGGCGTGATGTAGACTCGCCTACGGAAGAAAACATCAAAGTGCCGAAGGTCACGGCACACGTACGGACGAAAGGCTTCTCCTGGATGATGTTCGTCCCGGCTACGCTCTCTCCCTAATGGCTCCCTCTTTTAGACACTTGATAGAGCACGTAATGCGCATCTCGGGTCATGCACTTCCAGAAAGAGACAGAGAGAAACGACGGAGAAGGGCAGGGCAAATCAATGTTTCAGGGATGTGATTACTTGTGGCAGATAGAAATAAAAGCTCGTTTATCTGACAAGCATGGAACTATTCGCGGATTCGATAAGTATATCGGTGCGAAAAAGAAAGAAAAGAATACCAGACCGTTCATCATACATTCCTCACTCCTCCACTCTCACATGGTTCTGCACTGCCTCTGAAACCATGGACACTGCAAGCTTTCTGTAAGTCACTGGGTTTTGCAGGTGCCTCCGGGGTTGGCCTACCTTTGACCGAAGTACGATCTCATGTGATGATGTCATCACCTTACATCGTTTTGTGATACGTCATGGTCACACATTTTGGCGATCTGCGACTTCATCATGACGCCATCACGTGATGATGTTTCGCATCACTCGCGTTTGCGTCGATGCTGCTTACGGTCAAAAGAGAGTGAAATATATGAAAAGGAAATGCGGAATGATTGACCTGGCAGAGAAACAAGAGTGGGAAAGAGGCCACAGAGAAAGAGAGATCAAATACGAAATAAAAAATGCACACTTACAAACATTCGGGATGTTCCAAAGACACGTTCTGATAGGTCATTTGAACGCAGAAAGCGATGTAGCTCTTCTGCATCATCTTTCTGTGGCGTCAAGTCATGTCGATGACGCAGTATTCGTTCTCCTGAAAGATTCGATGATAATAATAAATCTTCTTCTTCTTTTTCCCTCAAGGGCCATTGTTTGAAAAAGGGCTCCGTTACTATTGATGGGGTGTTCACAGTGGTCAATGGTTTTACGCACTGGGATGCGGGATGGCAGTAAGGTTGCCTTCAAAACACGCGCTCTAGATAGGCGTAGAACATGTATACATAATAAAATTATGGCGGTGAGATATCGAGTGCTCTATGGTTATTTAGTTGTTTACGAGTGATCATTACTGCGGGAGCTGACGAACAGTGAACTTCTTCAGAAAGAGTTCGGTCGTACAAATTATCGAGTGTATTGCAAAGCGGCTGTTTCTGTATGACCAGTACTGTGGGAAATCACACCGAACATGTTGAATCGTTTCATTTCTGCCGCAGTGGTCGCAGGTTGCGGTGTCTGCAATTCCTATGCGGAAAGCGTGCGCAGAGGTAAATGTGACGCTCAACCATAACCTAGACCGAAGGGTAGCATCTCCATGGCGAAGTCCTGCAGGAATTGGAAGCGAGAGAGTTGGGTCTAGCGAACATATGGTCGTACTTGCTTGAAGCGTGGCTTGTTCCAATGCGTAGTAGTGGTGCCTTGACGAGCAAGCACCCGAAGCTTACATGCAGCGTCTGTTCGGGAGAGTGGTATTAATATTTGATTGTTGTCTATATGTAGGCTGAACGGTCATCTTTATCGGCCCATTCATTGCAGATAATCCCACAGGAATTCGGAAGTCGTTGAAGAGTGGACTTTCGCAATTCGAAAAATTGAATTTTCATGTTTGGTGAGGTATCTGAAGCATTCACCTTAATATGCGTCAACAACCACGCTTGCCGCCAGCCTGCGGGATTCCATGCCGGTACGTACGAGAGCTCAAACGTGGCTATAATGTTCTGACCCATTTTGCTAGAGGACATTTGTATAGTGACAACTTGTTGGCAATATAGAGCTCCTTGGAGGGAACAACCCACGGAATAGGGCTTGCTGCGTTCCGTCCGTAGTTAAAGCAAGGGCGACGCAGGCTTCAAGTCCGAACTAACAACAATTTATTTAACTTAACGTGGCATACGGCAAGGTCGTTACAGGGAAGAGATAGCGGGGCGCCGACCATGATCTCCGGGCAGCAGCTATATATCGACCAGCGCGGGTGGCAGCATCCGTCCGTCCTCGCAGCCAACACACCTCTAGCCCTGGCAGCACGCAGGCTGACGCTTTTGAAGAACGGCAGGTGGACCAGGCGCACCACCACTCCGCATCACGTGGCGCTATCTCTAAATAGCCGGTGCGCGTGGTTCCCACAAACCTCATCCAATGCGCATCTGCTATGGATTACAAGTGAATGAAGGAATAGGGATGATTACATCAGTTAATAAAATAATGAAGGCTGGGCCCCCACATACAATAAATTGCTTTGAAACCGGTCAGCGTGGCAGAGCTTCGGAAGGTCAAGATTGCAGCGACGTCTAAATAAGGCTATATGCGAACGCCCTCACATGTTTAAACCAGCCGCAGCAGTTATCTAGAGCTATCAATCTGGAGCAGCCGAACTCACCAGAAGTGAAGGCTATACAATGTTCTCCGAACCACCATTTCCTACCACACATAACCACGTCCTTGTCCGTCTGGCGCCAAGGCTTTCAAGAGTGTGCGGTTTTCTTCAGACATATGACGTTTACTTAGTCGGAGTACCGAGCACAGAAGTGCTGTTGCTGTTACGTATGCCTTCAGGTCATTGTAGGCTCCTGGTAAAACCATGAAAAATTTGGAGATTCCTCAGCTGAAAGTGGCGCCTTCATGTAGCTTCAAGGTTCCAATCTCCTCCACCTGTCGCGCTGGCGCTGCCGTTTCACTCTATCTGACTTTCTGCTTAAGCTAGCATTGCCTTCCGCTGTATAAAACAGCCGGCAGCTCACATGACAACGCCACACATTCTTAATCAGGTCCTGCTTGAGGCGCTAGATATAGCCAGGAGTCCGTACATCTTTCTTCTGGTTTCCTGGATACAGCCAGTATTTAACCAGAGTCAGATTAAGAGACATACCAGCGGCAGCCCACATTACAACACCGTAGAAAATTGAAAAAAAGGACAATGTTGGGGGGGGAGGTATGATTAAATAGATGAAAAATTCTCGATCACGTGGGGCACTGGAGCCAATCAACGTTTTGACAAGCAGTCTTGTCTTCGTCTAGGCCGCAACTGCAGGCTATTGGAGCCTTGGCCGTCGCAGCCATAGAGTTTCTCACAAATACCTAGAGAAAAGTGTGGCGTTACCGTCTATGCGAATTTCTTAAGGGGCGATGTTGGAGCGCTGGGAATGACGGTATATGTGTCTGCGAGGCTTGTGTTGGCTGGTGTTAGGCGAGGCTTCGGCTCAAAAGCAAATACGACTGCGTACACAAAGTTTCTCTAAAACAAAACGTTTAGAAGCAGATCTCATTCACGCGTATTATATTGCTAAAATAAATGTCCACTCACTTTGACGGCACAACCAAACGGCGAAAGAAACAGATGACATAAAAGTGGTAGAGGGAATGCTCGCTTTGTCGTCTGCCTGCCATAATTGATTGATATGTAGGGTTTAACGTCCCAAAACCAATTCATGATTATGAGAGACGCCGTAGTGGAGGGCTCCGGAAATTTCGACCACCTGGGGTTCTTTAACGTGCACCCAAACCTGAGCACACGGGCCTACAACATTTCCGCCTCCATCGGAAATGCAGCCGCCGCAGCCGGGATTCGAACCCGCGCCATGCGGGTCAGCAGCCGAGTGCCTTAGCCACTAGACCACCGCGGCGGGGCATCGTCTGCCTGCCAAGTTTGGTGGCCGTTGGTTACATTTTACGCTTCGTAAAATTGTACATCAATGTAGAAGGTTTTTGTGTTAAATACAATACGTTTTTGTGCAATCACAAAAATAAATATATCTTAGGTCATGCTCTTTTAGTAAAAAAATTAATCATCTCAACGTGAAGCCAGACACGTCTTCGAGGTATACAAATGCGAGTCAAGTTCGAAGCTCACGTATCCCGTCATTCCCTGGCATCCAGCAGCTCACTAGCGCCAGATTTCTCTCTAGGTATGATTGTGAGAAACTCTATGGTCACAGCCTTCTATAAGACTTTGCATACTTCATTACGGCAGCTGGGACGCCACACAGTAGAGGTGCCGATGTAAACACACGAGACGTTGGTGTTCACTCAGCGTGCCACAGATGTGACCTTGTGTGCGCTAGCTGTGAGCCGGGTATACGCTGGCGGCATCGCATACACGCAGGAACATGCGTCGCACGCGCTCATGGGAACGGATTTCGGCCTACGATCGGTCCATGTGAAGACATTTCCACTGCACATCGCCGCGGGGTCTCTTGGGCACTTCTCGAGGCGCAGTTTGCCGCTGCAAGCAACGGATCGATGGGCGACGCGTGCCCTGCCTGTCTGAACAGAGAGGCAGGCAGCCCACCTCTCGATCCATTAGAGAACGCAAGGCGCCCGCTTTGTGTGTGTCTGTGCGTGCGTGCTTGCGCGCCGGTGAACGCGGGGGCATCCCCCTTCGCTCCCGGCTGGTGTCCCGGAGTACACCTATAGGTCCAGCCTGCAAACACCCCCTCAGCCCCGGCCCTTCTCGCCCTTCTGTCCTGCACTGCCATTCAGTGAGCGCGCGTGGGGCCAAATTAAATTACGACCGGTCCGTCGTTGTCGTCGCTGTCGTCTCAGTCGTCGGCGTGCTTGGAGAGGAAGCAGCCCGTTACAGCGTCGAAGTCACTCGCAGCGAAGCGTCGTCGAGGGAACGCCGCGTATATATGGCGGCCGCCTGTTTCTTGTAAGGTTGGATAGACACGTTTCTTGGATCACATAAATTCTTTTGTGGGTACAGCTCGAAGTAGATATACGCGCGCATCGCACGGTGGGTCTCCGGGAGTTTAACCACGTTGATCACGCACGCTGGACAGTTCAATCAAATGAAAGATTGATTGATATGTGAGATTTAACGTCCCGAAACCACCATATGATTATGAGAGACGCCGTAGGGGAGGGCTCCGGAAATTTCGACCACCTGGGGTTCTTTAACGTGCACCCAAATCTGAGCACACGGGCCTACAACGTTGCCGCCTCCATCGGAAATGCAGCCGCCGCAGCCGAGATTCGATCCCGCGAACTGCGGGTCATCAGTCGAGTACCTTGGCCGCTAGAACACCGCTGCGGGGTGAAAAGAAAGACAGCGAAAGCTGTTTTCAAGTGTGGCAAAACGTATAAAGTGGTTTAATGCCCCACCACAAAGCATTCATCGATATAGTAGGCATGACAATGTTGATGTTCTGGTTAATTTCGATTACGAAAAATATACTACTTTCACCTCTATTTAGGTGCATGTGCATCATCATCCTCTTGAATAAGACATGTAGATCACAGCCGGATCCAGCCAGTTATTTTTTTTTGGGGGGGGGGGGGGTTTGCTTAAGGTAGCACCAGAAGGGGGCCTGGTCATGAATTTGTTTTTACTAGCAGAAAAACCCCTTCTTAGCATCAATACTGTTATTCTGTGCTCACAGTGGTTTCGCTCATTTGGGATAACTGGTGGCGGAAGGGGGACTACGAGCACGGATGTGAGGTGGGGGATACTGACATAGACTTTGGGTGGGGGGGGGGGGAGCATCAACGCTATGGCCCCTCTCTGGATCCGCAACTGATGTGGAGCTAATTGAAGTAAGGCGGAAGTTTGTTTGTTTGTTTTACTCGTGCACATGGGTACGCTACGTACGCATTTGCGCGCACAAGTACAGTGACGTAAGACTAAGCTTCCTCAAATCACCACCACATACACACAAGCTCGCATACGCGCGTACTAAGGAGGACACGTGAAAAATTCACAGTAGCAGATGCCATAGGAGTTAAGTTATTACCCGAAGGCACAGTAGGCGTTGGTAGGGTGAGGCTGACGTACGTAGATCTTTTATCGGTTTTGTTGTTTTGATCTGTGGTTTGGTCTTATCGTATGTGCCATGACACTGTTTCATCTGTCAGTACATATTTAATAGTTTTTCGAATAAATTTTCAGTTAGTAGTAAGCACTTGTCCCTGTCTTTCTGTCCGCGTCTAAGTAGTGCGCTCTCATTTCAAAACGAACATGGATCACCAACTCGCCCAATCAACCATTATGAAAATTTCACGTGTGCAATAGTTAGCATGATGAGCAAACAATCGATATTTATTAATTACTCCAGCAGCGCAAGAAACTTCAGTGCTAAATGTTGCAAACCAGCTTTTCCACATTAGCTCTAACGAAGGAGTATTAATATTCGCGGGTGTACAAGTTCCAGGTGTCTCAGACCGGATGCTCGGAATCGAGCAGATGGCTGATCGCATCTTGTCGCGCGTTGTTGCTTTTTCTTGTTCTTCCTTTTGTTTTGGTTTATTACCTCGGTAAGGTAAAACAATGGTGAGCCGCCCGCTATATAATGCACGTATATACCCTTTCATTCATGAAATACGACGTGCGTGAGCTAGTCGGGGTATCCGACGCGCTATCGTGCCTTTGGCTCGGAGGCCGGAACA
>WOVY01012370.1:30000-82500 GCA_013436015.1 Rhipicephalus annulatus
GCTGGGCACGATTTCGATGCCGCTTCTGCAACAACTGCGACCTCGCCTGCTGCTAACACTGGCTCGCAACGCCCAAGCGGTCCCGCTTTCCACGGAGCGGCGCGTAATGCAGTTTGTTCGATATCGGGATTTGTACCGGGAGGCAGAGCCCTCCTTCATTCCTTACCGCCTGTACTATTGGGCTATCTGTGTTTCCGCTGAGCGCAGAGGGCGTTGTTGTGTCGTTCGAGTTGCACCAAGTGTGTGAGGAGTGTCAGAGGCACGTCTTGGAAACTTAACGGTACCTCTTTCCCTGATCGGTGTTAGGTGTCACTTATTTTTGTTTGTCTTAATGTGCTAGGCATGTAAAAACAGCGCAAAAAAATATAGTTTTCACATCCCAAGCATGAACCACCAACTAGCCCAACTATCGCTATTATTGCAACTTATGTCTTAATGTACCCTTGAAACCTCGTTTCAGGTTTTGTAACGTGGTTTTGTGAGTCTTGTGCGCTTTGTGTGGAAAGAACAATCGGGCGGCAGACAGATCTGTCAGCTGTCGAAATAGTGCACACCGATTTGTGCTTCGAAAATTCGTGACCTGGCCGAAGGAAAACTTTATTGTGAGGCTTTCGAAATGCTCTAGTCAGCCGGAATACAAGCGTGAATGTGGCAAACGAAATAGTAAACTGACGCCATTTTTCTTGCCAGAAAGTTCAATATAGTGGCCATAACGTCAATTGATAAAGTCGCGTTGGTACTTTCAGGCTTCCCTTGTAGAGTTATAAGACTGGCGTAGGGCCTGAGTGAAGAGACGGGAACCTCACAAGGAGGTGGACGGCGAGGAAGGGAAGGCAGGAAGGTTAACCAGATGCGCGTCCTGTTTGCTATCCTACCCTGGTGGAAGGGGATTGAGTGTTGAAAAGATAGAGAGATATAAATATGGGAAGTTACTCAAAAAACACACGTGAGCTTAAGCTACATCGCTTCGTTCGATTGCAGTGGACATAGGATTTCAGTCGTAACTCGCCACCATGACTATATAGCGGCGCTCACGAACACTCCCAGGTTTAAATCGACAGCGCCTGTCTGTGTCCGTTTCTCTTAGTCCTCCATCCGGGTCGAGCTGCCTACAGCAATATTGTGTTTAATTACCGACCAACCTTACTTGCCGTTTTGATCCACATACATGCCCGATGATATGACCGCCGCGGTAGCTAAGTTGGTCCATCGGGCGCTTTATTCGAAGCTCGCAGATTAGGTCTTTGCCAATGGCAAGTTGTCTTTTCGTCCGCTTACATTCTTTACATTCTCATTTACGCCATAATTACTACAAATACTACCTACTACCTTCCTTGGTATTTCTTGCCTGTTATTTCTAAATGATGTTGAAAAAACGAGCCCTCACTATGTTCGATTTCAAAGTTTGGATATTGTTTCATAATTAATCAGTCAGAAAATCAGTGCCACATTCGGATAACCTGCCGCCAGCGACCCCGAATCTTTAACCTCCCTTTCCAGATGGTCACACTCGGCAAGATAGCGCGGCAACATATATAATGGGGCTCTTAAATTAGACTGTGCAGTGCTTAGTTTGAGTAAACCTCACAGGAACTCGCGCGGCTCGAAAAGTAAGTCTCTTGAGAGTTTTTTTATTGCGACAACGAACGCGCATTACAATGATTAGCACTCTGATTAAACGGACTCATCAAACGAGACAATCTATCTCCCTTAGCTCGCCTTTCACTCGTCCTCCTTTTCAATTTCTCATTAAAGGCATATTCCTTTCTGGTTGCTTAACGCGAGCCACGCAGGCCACCGTGAGTTTCAAATCAGGTGTTTTCTTTTCTCAGCGATGTATCCATGCATCCTTCAAACGGCGTCTCGTCTTTCACTCCAATATACGGAATGATGGTGGAGATCAAATGTTCTTATGGGTCTGCGCAAGGAGCAGAAACATTCTTGCAATACCACGAAGCCTTACCGAGCAGTTATTTTGAGGTTTTCGCTTCGGGTTTCGACTTCCTGTGTCTTAATTCGAAAAGAGACAAATCAACTCCGGAAAGAGTAAAAAACAAGTTCGTCATTGTCTTCGTTCACTCACAATGCATTGACGGAGTTGTCACACCATTTTCTTTTTCTTATCGAGAGCCCGCGCTGGAGCGGTCAAAGGATTCTGGGGCTTCCGTGCCGGGCACTAGTTTCAAGCTAATGAAAGGCCTGACAGAGGGGCGACATCCTGCTGATCTACTTCAGGCATAATTCTTCATCGTAGTCGGCCAATGCATAAAAATATTGCACAAAATTTCTAGAAAGTGTGTAGCGGATACCACGCTTCTCCGAAAAATGATGAAGGATAACACAGTGCATGCCAGCCTACTACACAAAAATTATGATTATTTATGGCGTAGTGGGTACCCAGCAAGTGTGCTTGTAGCAGTTACTCAATAGTTTCGAGAAAAGGCTCTGAAAGGCCGCTCTTCGAGCTTTCGCTGTGACAGTGCTGCGCAGGCCTATAGCGTTTTCTCTTGATGGCCTCCTGGATCGGTACATTTCACCTGGTTTTGCACTACCTCCGTGATCGTCTTCCCCACTGACCAAGTTATTAGGTCATCAGATACCTTCACATTTACGTTACTAAAATTTGCCTATTAGTGACGTCATGCGGTGATGTCATCACTTGATGGTGATTTTTCGCATCTATTGTGTTGTCCGACGATTTGATTGGTATGCGGGGTTTAACGCCTCAAACCCAACATATGATTATGAGAGACGCCGTATATAGTGGATGGCTTCGGAAGTTTCGAGCATCGACCATCTGAGCACACTGGCCTACAGTATTTTCGCCTCCATTGAAAATGTAACCGCCGCAGCCGGGATTCAATCCCGCGACCTGCGGGTCAGCAGCCGAGTACCTTAGCCACTACACCGCAGCGGCAGGGCCATTGAGTTGCCAGTTCAAAACTGTTTCGTTGGTGAGGCATCTAAGGATTTCGTCTTAAAAAGATGTACTACTGCCTAATATCGTTGTAAGACTCCTTGCGTTCGGAACAAACGTTCTTTCTGAAAGCGACAACGTGAACTCTAGGACAATGGAACACTCAACCGCTTTAGATGTGTTTAGAAGAAACTCTGAATGACTTAGAAGGTGGAAAATTCAATTACATATCACGGGCGAATATTTTATTATTACTAATTCAACGCAACATAACTTAGCTTGCTTAAAGGGCCACTCACCAGGTTTGACAATTTCGAGCTGACAAGCACAATGCGTAGACGAGGCGTTCATAATCACTTCTGCCAAAATTTGCAACGCTACGCGCCGCGCAAGTGGGTCAAATTTCAAGATGAAAGCTGCTCCCCATCCCTTCTGCCAGCGCGCGCCCAGAGAATGAGGGCATGACGTGCATGTACGACTGGCCCTACGTACACAGCAATGTAGTGACGTTGGTCCTCTACGTAGACGACTCTGCTCTGACGTTGCAGACAGTGGAAAGTGATATGGCGAAAGTTATTTACCACGGTATGTGTAGTTTATGTAGTTTGTTGCTTGAAAAGATCAATAAAACTCCAGATAAATAATAAAACGCAATAAGAGAATGCGAGCGTCTTTTTTTCCCATTTTTCTCCCACGAATCGCAACGAGATGCGGGGCTAATGTGTCTGCGTTTCGCATGCGTTCGTGTTCCCGTGGTCAGCACATGGAGCAGACGACCGCCGTGGAACGCTCCTACGTGTTCGCACACTCATTGTGCTCACCTGCTCTACCGCGTCTAAGCCAGCGTTTCCAAACGATCCCGCAGAAACAGGCAGGATTGGATAAACTTTTATTACAGCAGGAGATCACAAAATAACGCTGGTCAACAAAGCAACGCCGCTCGCGTGCTCGGGGATTGGACTTAGGGCTCGTCATGCGCGCGTCACCTCTTGGTCGGATGCCGGAGAGGGTGGGAAAGAGATTTGGCTTGCGACGGCTACGCGGAGGAGCGGCAAGGGTTTTGAGCTCGCCTCCTCTCATCCTTGTTTCGCGCCGCTTCAAAAAAACCTGTTTGCTCCGCTCATGGTGAATCCATTCAAAAAATGTTTGTGGCAAAATGTTCCTCATCGGGCACCCAACAACTTCCACTGTCTAACTGAAATATGGTATGGGGCCTGGTGAGTGGCCCTTTAATGTATCCAAACAGAGCTCAATCACAAGAACATAAAATATATGGAGTCACTTAAAGACAGATACGTACAATTGATATATAACTCATTCACACAAATGTCGTACCACAATCAGTGGGATGGAGAGTAGAAAAAGAGGGTAAAGGATGTGTGTTTAGAAAAAGTTGTTAACGATTTAGAGTACTAGGTACTCTATACTTATGGGAGAGCATAAAGCCGTCCCGTGCCAATAACCAGTGAACGCACTCACTGAAGCAACAAAGAGAAGTTTATTGACTTCCAACCAAGGATAAAGTACATGACAAAAACATCGAGCTTCACGAGTACAAAGGGTGCATGTACAATCAGGAAAGCACCACTACCGAGGTACAATGTATGTGGGGGAATGTACCCCTCTATTTACTGTACAGCGCGTGGTGCTCCAGCAGACTTAATCATGCGTGGCGGGAACAAGTAGCGACTTAGCGCTGTACAACTGTAGGTATTATTTCTTTTTTGTCACCTGAAACAATGCTGCTTTCGTACACAGTAAGTGCATGTCCGGAGGTATAAAAGAGGCCTTGAGGCTGGGGGGGGGGGTACAAGGGAGTGGGGGGGGGGGCTCTTGTCTCCCCCAAATAAGGCATCAGCAACAATCTGCGCGTAAAAAACTGACTGAAGGCGCCAATCAATGAAGAAGGCGCTATACAAAATTTAACTCAAGTGTCGACCAGCACACTTTGCCCGAATCGATTACAAATAACAACGACAATGGGGTGATGAAATGAAAAAGGTGATACAGATATACAGATATATATATATATATATATATATATATGTACAAGTCCCCTTCTGCATGGGCTAGACAGCGGGAGGGGTGTCACCAGGTAGTGATTGGGGCGGCTAGCTTGCCTTTCCTCAGAAAAAATGGCAGCATATCCACGGAGTGAATGATGGAGAGTGGGGCGAAGCATTCGTCCGTCCATGCGTCCGTCTGTGTGACCGTCCATGCGTCTGTTTGTGCGCCCGTCCTTGCGTTCTTTCGTGCATCCGCCCCTGCGTCCGTCCATGCGTCCATCCATGCATCTGTTTGTGTGTCCGTTCGTTCATCTATTCAACACTCCAAGTCCCACCATCTCGCTTCTTTTTATCATATATTCCCCATATAGAAACACCGCCATCCAGCGGACATTCCAAGGACTAAACGAGAGGTGGCACACGCACACTTTCTTACGGCCCGCGCTTTGGGTCCACTTCCCACCTTTAACCACCTCGAGTTCATGGTATATTCTAGTTCACTGTATTCATGGCACTGCGACCAAACGCTCGCTAAACCTTTCGAAAACCAAGGAGGTTACGCCCAGCGAGTATAACGTAGCAACCTTTCCCTGTTAGATAGGGCTGAATTTACATGCCAATGGCTGCTAATGGGAAATGAGAGACGGAGAATTCGGCTTTTACTTTCTTACGGCTTGCGCTTCGTATCTACTTCTCATTTTTAACCACCTTGAGTTCATTCATGGTATATACAAGTTCATTGTATTCATGGCACTGCGGCTCAACGCTCGCTAAACCTTTCTAAAGCTAAGGAGGTTACACCCAGCGAGTATAATGTAGCATCCCTTTCTTGTCCGATAGTGCTCAATGTACATGCCAATGGCTGCTAATGGGGATCGCAGCGTGCGCGTTGACTAAAAGCCGAATGCTCATATCTCTCATTCCCCATTAGCAGACATTGGCATGTACATTGAGCACTATTTTTTATTGTTAAACAACGCACAGAAGAAATCTCTCACTGGCACCACCTTGGAGGTCAAGTGTTATACCTATTTCGGGTATGTGCCACTAGTGATTACATACGAGGGACGCCCAAGCCACGCCATAAGGAGCTTCGCCCCTAAAAAGAATTTGGTATGCCAGCGACGAAGGAAGTTTTCCTCGCCGCTGGCCTCGAGTTCGCCGGATAGGTGGGCCCATAGCAACCGCCGGATACGCGAGACTACCGGAAACGCGCTCCGGACAGGCTTTCTACGCGCCTCCGCTAGCGATCTCCTTTGCCAAATAGCTAGCATCGTGAAGATCAGCACAAGTTGGCCGAAGGCACCTTTGTTGCGCTTGTGGTTAGGAGGTGGGCGGATACCAAAGGAGCGGGCTACCATCCGCCACACGAGTTTCACCGCCACGCATTGGAACAACGCGTGATCCTGCGATTCAACTGCGTGACAGTTCGGACAACGTGCATCCGGGACTATTCCAAATTTATGCAGGCGTTGTCTGGTGGGGAGGACGGCCCAGGCCTAGAATGTGGACTTCGCACTGCCAATGAAGCCAAAGTGCATTAAACGTTGCCTGCCGTACACAATACTGCTCAGCAGACTAGGTGTCCCTGGTGATTGACTCAGATTTCATGCACGCAATTCAAGGGAATAGATTCTACGTCCATCCCACAATGTTTGCCAGTGAAGCCCATTTCAACAAACACGCACCTTTTATATTGTCTGTATAATATTAGGGAAACAAATTACATGCATCAGCGACAATGGCGCATATTTGACTGTGTAATGCAGCACCGCGTAGGGTAGCTGTCTAGCGTATGCAGGAGGTCATGTCGTAGACAAAATGGTATTCGTATATAAGATCATATTGGTGTTGGTGATTGACAGCAACCAGTGTCCGTATTAAACTGAACTACCGTATTATAAGGAAAACCTTAGATGCCTCATAAAACGAGAAAATGGACTATCGGCAATGGCATACCTCGACGTCGGTGTCTGCACGAGTGGTGCGAAAAATGATCTCGTGATGAAATGACTCCAAAACGACATCATGACGCCATAACTCTCAAACATTTGTGACTACATAATGACGTCACATGGGCACGCGATTTGTGACGTCACGATTACGTTGCTATGACGTCATGTCATGGCATCATCGCTTGGCCAAAAGTGGATCGATCACGGAGGCATTGCAAAACCACGTGACCTGCTGGAATCTTGCAACGCCTCAGATATTGGAGGCGATGAAAATCCACGTTACGTGCAGAAAGCTTTCGAATGAGCGCGGTGGAGGATCAATATTTATTGATAATATGTAGACAGTGGATCAATGTAGGTCAATATAGACAATGAATTTCGTCTTCGAGGCGTCTCAGGCGATTGCGCAAAGGAGTCCCACCCACCTTTCTACAATCCCACCTTTCTATTTTTACCCCAGAAATACATTTGTGCTCCTGACATACCTGCCATTAAACGAACAACACGTGTTGACTATAATTCCGTGCAAAAACTACTACAAGGTACGAATTTTGATGCCCTCTATGATGAAGACGTGGACGTCGAGTGTGATAACATTGTAAAATGCATTGTGGATGTCATTGAACGATCAACGCGTAGCTGTTCGCGCCGAAATTATGACCATGCCATATGTCCATGGATGAATAGAAATATACTTGAGGTTTTGAAGCTGAAAGATTTTTACTACAACAAATGGAAAAATAACAGGAGCAATGAATACTACCATCAAAATTTTAAGCTTTACAGAAACAAGTCAGTAGCAATGATAAGAAAATCCAAGAAGTGCTACTATACCAACCTAGTGAAAAAAAATGATGGTAACACGAAGAAAATATGGCAGATTGTTAAAGACGTCACTGGCATGGGTAGCAAAGAACGCATTACACCTGATAATCCAACTCGTGAAGTGGCCGACAACTTTAACGATTACTTTACTAATATTGGTCTCAGCCTTGCGAGGAAGTTCCCTACTCATATGCAGAATTTAAATGCACCCTGTACTGTTACCAATAATTTCGATCTATGTGATGTAACTGAGGATGACATCCGACAAGTAATTAATAAGTTACCAGGGAACAAGGCAGCTGGCCATGACGCCATATCATCAAGGATTTTAAAGGAGAATATTGATGTTTTGTGTGGTCCCTTATGCCATATATTTAATCATGCATTTTCCTCTAAAACTTATCCTAGTATACTTAAGACCGCCAAAGTAATACCAGTGTACAAATCTGGTGATCGGAATCTTCCGGACAGCTACAGACCAATATCTGTCCTGAGTAGTATTAACACTACGCTTGAAAAACTAATTTCGTCGCAATTAAGGCGCTTCCTGGGTGAACAGAATGTACTTTGTCCTCAGCAACACGGCTTTGTTGCAAACAGGTCCACTTCAACTGCTGTTTCGATGCTTACGCAATATATTAATTCCGCGCTACATGAAAACAACATAGCAATAGCAGTATTTTTAGACATACGAAAGGCATTTGATGCTATTAGTCATTCCATTTTACTGGAAAAAATGCATTCTTATGGGATAAAAGGTAACTCGCTTGATTTTTTTTTCTAGTTATCTATCGGCACGCAAACAAAAGGTAGTCATTGGTGACATCAAATCATCCTACGGTTATATTAAATGCGGGGTGCCACAGGGTTCAGTTTTGGGCCCTATATTGTTCTCTCTTTATATTAATGATGTCCCGCGATCCCTACAGAGGTCAAGGGCACTGATGTACGCGGACGACACTGTTTTAGTTTTCACAGGACACTCCTTAGCAGATTTACAAAATGACGCGATGACCGATTTATCGAACATTTCGGAATGGTTTGCCAGGAATCAGCTGACTGTTAACTGTACTAAAACAAAGTATATGGTGTTTCACTCTCGTAGGAAACATATTGACGCTGAATCTCTTAACCTAACAATAAACAACGCTCCTATTCAACAAGTTCCTTGTTTTAAACATTTAGGCGTCACTTTTGATGAACACTTACACTAGCATGAGCAAGTACAAAGTGTGTGCGCAAAGCTAGCCTATGGCTGCTATTCTCTAATAAAAGCTCGCCAATATTTTCCACAAGCTATACTCCGCACACTCTACTTTTCATTGTGTCATTGTCACATAGGCTACTGTCTGGAATCGTGGGGTGTGACGTACAACAGTTATCTAAAAACTCTTGAACGACTTCAAAAGCGTACACTGAAAATCATAGGCCAAGGTGAATCAGTAAGTAATATTTTCCAATCACAACGCATTCTCTCGGTTCCGATGTTGCGTGACTACAAAATTGCTGTTTCAGTAAATAACATAATTAATAGAAATTCACCTTTGCCTGCTGATCTATTTTCAATTCCTAAACGCAATACGCGACATGCTTCGAATGGTAATTTCAATCTGCCCAAATGTTTTAATGTTTACGGAGAAAGACTGATACAGTTTAGTTGAACAAAAATATGGAACACGGTCCCCCTAGAGATTAAAACGGCACGTAATTTCAGCATGGCATGTAAATCATTTTTTCTGTGGAGTCAAGACATGTAAGCATGTGTGTGTTTGATTCAATTTTCATTGTATTTTTTTAATAAGTGCCTATGTATAGAAACTAGCTGCAAGCTAATAAGTATGCATATCTGCAAGAAAAAAATGTATTACTGTGTTATCTGTATCATATGATTGTTTTTTATGTTGTTACCTCAGAGCTGACCTGTACACTTTTTTATGTTGCACATTGTATTGGACCGTCCACTAGCCACTTTAGGCTATCGGTCCAAATAATCCCTGTAATTGCATATATCTATTTATGAAAATAAAGCTTCATTGATTGATTGATTGATTGATTGATTGATTGAGTTGCCATATGTTGTCTAAAAAACGGCTAAACGTGGCTAAACATGGTCAATATAATTGCTAATATTGACTGTAGAGATGGCGAACGTCTGGAAATGTCGGCTAGCGTTGCCATTTTTCAGCTTCATAATCGCTAGTGTTACCCAAATTATATTGTGTTTTGTCTAATGTTGATGTTTCACTATTACAGCAGCCGCACCGAGCTCACTGTACTTGGATCCAAGGATTCTGTCGCATACAGGTAGGTAACATATCGAGTCGATTATGCCTGCCAATCTTAGCGTTTGTGAAATATTGGCGACTGTCATGCGGAAGTTCACCTGGGGCGCTGATGTTTCAACTCAATTGAAGCTAGCGCACTAAATAACCATGATAATAATGCGCAATGACTTTCCTTCGTTCAGCCAACATTTACCTGTTTCGACTTGGATGTGGAACTTGACTATGTGAAGTATCTATAGCCATAGAAGCTCTCTATACAGTCGAGACATGTTGACTTCAAAACGAAGTCGTCGCCGCGTGCACAACAGGCCTAGTGGCGCACAGTTTTTATATATACATATTTTTTTCATTGCGTGCGGCTTAACACATTTGCCATCTATGCTGATCCGTGTTCAGGTTAATGCGCGCTAAATCATCCGCTTATTTAACAGTGAGATAAATAAAGCTTTCATCCGAGAAATAAGTTATTGCAGATGAAGCTCGTTCTACAGATATAGTGACGATACAAAAGAGCCTACCCATGCTCAGAGGCTCTCTCACCGAAGAAAACTGAAAGTAACCCAAGCTGTCGCCTCCATTCCTAATGCCCGCTTCGGGAGAAGAATCCACTTACGGGAGCGTGGCGGATTACACAGCCTCTCCCGTGAGCCGTTGAGAGTTAAAGACATTGTTCCCCATTACGACGCAGCCCCATTCGCTGTAATAGGGCTCTCTCTCGTCGTGCATAGGCCCGCTGATGCGAAAAGTCGTTGTTCTTTACGATCCTTTTAGTGCGTGTATTTTTCCCGCCTTTCCTGGACACCGGAGCTCATAGTCTCCTGTTTCGAGCTTTGCTCCTCTGCGTTGTAGGGATGGCTTCTTCCACGTGACTACAGCGAATAAGTGTGGCGATAGCTGCACAGCCGTATAACGTTGCGAATGGGTCCAGTCGGCGTTGAAAAAAAAAGCAAAATAGACTATAGTATCCCTCCTTGGTACGCGCGGATTATACTGTTTAGTGGCCGGCCCAATTTGTGCGTGCTAATGTAGAAGCGATGAGTACGGCACCATGCGAGGCGTCTATTGCAAGCGCGCTCATTTGAGAGCGGGTCCGTCCCGTGATAAGAGCTTTCGTTCCTTCAAATATGCCTATATGGTCTGCGGTGCAATTGGGAGTCCCAATGTTTGGAGCAAGGTAGGGAAGCGAAGGGTGTGTCGGGAGTACGACGAAGCGTGGTAGGGAGTGAGGGAGAGAAGGGAAGAGGTGGCGGCGATCCACGCGTTCCGTGTTCGCGCTTAACGCGCCCTCGCTCGGCGTGGTGCGGAGGGTGAAATTGAAGCGCTAATGGATGGAGCCCATTAATGGATTCCGAGTCTGCCTGCGCGGCCGAATTATCTGCAGGTGCACACAGCCGGGACATTGCGTCAGAGCTGGAGGGAGGGATTGGATGGGGATACGGGGGTCTGGGGAGGATGTCGGGGAAAAAGAAACTGAAAAATGCTTCGTATGGGGATGATGCTGCCGGGTTTTTTCGAAGGGATATCGAGCGTTCGGTGGATTTTTAGGCAATGGCACTTCGCGCAGATATTATAAAATGTTTCGGCTCGTCTTAAGGAACTTTGCTTGCTGCATGCGTGTACACTCCACGTCGGATCAATAGGAGCCGAGAATAATGATAATTATCATTTTCATGAGCAGACCAGTACCCCTTTTTAGTGAGCCGGTTATAACTAGAGCCACCTAAACTGCCAGTTTAGCCAGACGTTGCTTTTTCAATTGCACTATAGCACCATGGCAGTGCCCTTCCTACTTTTTTTCTTTCCTTAATTTTACAAGCTTGTATTTCATTTTATGACGGGAAGTTACCTCCTTATATTTATACTTATACTTATAGCGACCTTGGCTCAATTAATTACTTTTTATCTTGAACGATTCATCGAACTTGTCTTTTGCTTATATTAACCATTTACTAATTAATACCTCCATCACTTTGTATTATAGAGCTTTCAAAGGGATAGCTCCTTTCTATTGGCCTTAATGATCGAATAACGAGGCATTTATTTTCACTTTGTTGAACAGAAGCCATACTTTTGTCGCGGCACGTATACATGTCTGATTCTACGGCGAATGTTTCCTGCTATCTGTTTTTATATGCGGGCCGCCTGTTCTAGCTCCAAAAAGCGTGGAGCGAGCCCCTGTGTTATCACTATTTCTGATTTCTGATTTATTGATTTCTTTTTTTATCTGAATTACTGAAACTCTATTGTCTGTTTTGTTTTCCTTCCATATTACACCTAAAATATGCCTTATCTGTTTTCCTATCACCTTCTCTTCAATGACTTCCCTTTCCTTCTACCCCGGTGAAAATAGCAGGCTAGAAACCCGCTTTCCCGGCCGACTTCTCCTTTTTCTTGTTAAACATCTTTTTCGCCTCCCCGCCTGTTCACATACGTTATGAGTTAGCGTATATTTCGTTACCGAATTTCTTGACCTTACAGAACTGAAAATTGGACAAGTTTGCTTGGTTCTATCCTGGTGTATTGATGCCCGAGGAAATGCGACGACACGAAATGGTAGGTCTTGCACCTTGCATTGTGGAATACTTTTGTTCAGGTGCATATGGATATGCAGGTCCACCAATTGCTTCATCCATATTCACCATATAAATGTTTATTGTGACAGAAAAGCTGTGAGGGCGGCCTGAATCCATTTTCTAGCCTGCTATACTCAGCGTTAGGAAAGAAGAGGGGGAGAAAAAGAAGGAAAGAGAGAAGGTGTTGTTGATGATGAGGAGGAAGGTGTCGATGAAGCAAGTATTTGGATTAATTTATAGTCTATTGTCGAGTTCTGTCTCTCGTGAATACTTGTTGAGCGCTTTCAGAATATCGCACCGATGCCGAGGTGTTGGTCCCAATAGAACTTTTTTTCACAAACTTGCTGCTTCGTACATTTCAACGAGATGGTGGCCATCGAATTTTCTTGCGTGATTTATCGTCAGCAGACGCAGTTTACTTCCCAAAATAATCTGAAAGTCACCGTCAATGTTTCGTACTAGTACTCGAGTATACATTTCTAAAGAGCGCACAGACAAGATGCAAAAAATAAATTACCGTAACATAAATCTTTTAAGCTTCACATTTCTCCCGTCAGATCAACCCCGTGTCCACGTTACCATTCATTGCCTCATTTGTGGCTTTTCTGTAGGCATGCAATGGTGCAGGAACGGGTTGATTGGCGAACTATGGAAGAGGCCTTCAACCTGCAGTGGGCGTAGTCAGGGTGATGATCAGTGGTAGTGATAATCACTTCTGTCTCATTGTTAGTCAGTCAGTAAAATGTGAACGAACGTTTGCACGCGTAGTTTATAGTCGGAACACTGCTGTGTGTGGGCCATTCGTAAATTGAAATATGGTTTCATGCATTACTTTCAACATCGAAGACTCGAAGACTAGTGTATGGGAGAACTGCTATGAAAAGGGCAAACGCACCGAGTTCTTAATCAGTCTTCTTCTGGTTAGCATAAAAACCAATGAGTGAATCTGTAATAAACATAGTCTTTTAATGTTTTGGCAATAGCCAATCCGATGTTTATAAGAACTGGCAGATCTCAGGTGTGAGGTCGAGGTCGTGACCAGAGCCATACGATATATTTATGATGCTAAGCACATGCAGAGGACGGCATGCATACAGGTGCCTAAATGTACCTTCGATCGCCATTTAGCAGGGACGCATGCACGACAGATAGCTTGGCACGTAATGGAAATAAAGACGGCGTGTGTGTCCCTGTATTTGTGTGTGTTTGTGTGTGGGGGGGTGGGGGGTGTCCTCACTTCGTATGTAATGTATCCGAAGTAAAGCTTTAGTTGTAGTGTAGAGATCTGATCGTCCCGTGTGCATCATCGCCCTTGCCTTATTCTTACTGGTAGAACGTGTTCAAATTGGCTAATTAAGGCCGGATTTGGCTCCTTATATGGGCCAACCGCGTCACATATGGCTGTATACAACCCCAAACATGAACCGACTGCGCCAGATATATATCCATATATGGTAAACGGAAGCCACATATGCTGACATATATGCTTATATGTGGCCACATATGCTGACATATATGTTTATATGTGGCCACATATAACCTATATAAGGGCCATGTATGGCATTTCCGTAAGGGAAGCCATCAACTAACCTCTCTCAGCGCACACACACAACGCAAGAATATGCACTCACTCCAAACCCTTGTTACCCTTCCCCATAGACTAAAGTCCCCCTTCAGAAACCACTAATACAGTGTAAATAAAGTACGGATGCATTTTATGTGTAGTAGTTAGCGTGCGGGTTGACTAGTGCGAGAACTACGATGCTGAAACTCGGGGAGAAAAAACAAAACATATTGAGGCTACGAAGCTACATCGTGAGCTCCGAGCGTGTTTATGAAGTGTGCGCACGCGTGATGCACACCCCAGTGCTCTTCACATCATTACCGAGACGACAAACTCGACTCCAGACTTCGCTCGACTTCGTACTCGGCTTGACTCGAACCAACACGAAAGAAGCTTTTGCTTTTCTCATCACAACATTTTTTTTTTATTATTCGCGCGTGCTGGTTTTTTTTTCGTCGCGGTATACTTGGTTTGTCTTTGACTTCAAAATTTGCGTGCCTCGTTTAATTAACGACCTCCCGCTAATTAGAAACTGAATAGCGAGCAGTAAAGCAGAGAAAGAAGCACACTAATCTTTCTCTTGTTACAATGTCCGGCCCCCTTGTCATCGCGGGGCCTCCTCCTACGAGACGCTCACTGTTTGCCCAACGTATACGCCGGTTGTTTTCCTAGTCTGTGCACGCATCAGTGACTTTCATGGCGACGTTGATTAGAGCGACGACGTCTTCTGGGTACTCCATTTCTTTTTATCCCGATGATTTTTGTTCAGCCCGAAGCAAATTGCGGCGCAAACGAGTCAGAAATTGCTCAGTAGTCTCAGGCTACGTGACCAGTGGCCTGATATCAGCTTTGTTTATTGATTTTTTTAGGGGCGGAGCTTCTTAAGGCGTAGATCTGTTCATCCACCATCGTTGTCGTATGCAGCCACCGAGATGCGAGACGGGAGATGGCGGTACTTGGAGTGCTCAGTAGATGGACGCACGTACGGACGGATAAACAGACTGGCAGACGGACGGACAGATGGACGGACGCGCGGAGCGGGTATGTGCCACAGGGGATGCGAGGTGCGAGGAGGCGGTACTTGGGAGTGTTCACTAGATGGACGCACGGACGGACGAACAGACGGATTAGAAGACGGACGGACAGATTGACGGACGCGTGGACGTACGGACGCGTGGACGTACGGACGGATGGATGGACGGAAGCAAGAACAAACGGACGAACGGAAGCACGGACGGGCTAACGGACACTACGCCCCACTCATCATCATTCACTCCGTGGATATATAATTTTTTAACCTGATCACTGGCATAGCCAGAGGCGGTGGCACAACCCACCTTGTTGCATTCTCTCGAGGTCAACTTGTGAAGGCGATGTTGGGGTTTTCCAGAATGATAAGGAACTTCTGAAACATCTCGTGGACCAATACTAATCCATGCCGATAATATTTTTGACTATAAATGGTCTTGCGTACTCCATTTAATATGCTGAGCTTCTCACTTTAGTATCTGCGCAAGCGGATTATTTATGGAGGTCAGCTTCCTACAGCTAGGAGCTACGTATTGCTTATGCGTAATGCAGCCATACTTTGCGCACATATTGTACTGTCAACCTGGAAAATGACTTAGAAGTGTGGCAGCTTGGGCTAGTTGGTATGGCATGAGGATAGTTATAGCGCGAGAACAGAACGACGACAAGGTATTATAGATAGTCCTTCTTGTCTCTTTGTCGTCGTTCTGCTCTCGCGCTATAACTATCGTCTGGAGAGTGAGCCACGCAGGCCTTACGTCTTATAAGTCGTCAGGTACGAGACATGAGTACAACATATATCGTGCCGTAGTGGTGAGTTCCTTACTTTAATTATTCACTGGGATATTTACTTGCAAGTTGCATGCAGTTGCGCACTTTTAAATAAAAATAAAGTGGAATTGTTAATATTATCCGTGTCGTGCTGCTTTGTGAAATCATGTACCATGTCTACACACTATTCCGGTCCATGTCTTTATTTATATTGTTTTTATTTAACCTAAATATTCTCACGTTTTTCTCTGAAGTGATGTATTTGCGTCTGCGGCTTGTCAGTATGTATATTGCAGAATACAAAAATCTCGTAATTTCTCATTTTCACCGTGCCTTCAAGAATGTATAAACATCGCCATAGTAGAAGATTATTCCACAAGGTATTACAGATAGTCTATATCTTGACAAATGTGTGAATTGTTATTATAACACGCGACTTTCTGTCTCATCCTGAGACCGAATAGAGTGGTGTGGGACAATTTCCTCTCTTTACGGAAAGCATGCTTGTAAAGAAAGCGGCAAGAGCTGCCAACGCCGTCGTGCATTGTGTTGCGTTATAAGTTGCGCGGCCCAAGCTATGTCTTTTTTTTTTTACTGGTGCACCACTTTTCGGCTTATCAACCTACGAAAAGCGGCAAACTGTGCGAACCCTGCAGACTTACAGAAATAATAATATATTCGTATGCTGGTCTTCATATAATGGATGTTTTCGTAGTGTAGAAAACACCCATCTTTGCACTTTTCTAAATGCGATATCGTAGTAGAATGGTTTGTGTTGTACGTCAGATACCACAAGCATTACTTTGACCTTGTGGAATATGTCGTATACCATACGCCGAACCCAATAACTCGTCACTGTCTGAGGAAAAAGGGCTGACGGCATTCGCCTTCAACCGATAGCATCAAATCAACGCCCGTGTAGAGAATCTCGTATGTACTTGAAAAATGCCCATACATTGCTTCTGCACTGTGCAGGAGTACATGTCACTGCGCAGCAGTGCACCAGTAGTGCAGAAAGAACGGTTTCTCGCCCAAATACGTACACTTTTTTTTGTTATCATTCGTAAATTATTTTATTTAGCTTTACACTTCGTCGCATCCTACGAAGTCCATTGTCACTATACACGGCCATTACCATCACATTCAAACTATCTCACGTCCACTGTATGCAATGCCGAGGCCTCTCCTGGTGTGGGCTCCTACGACACGTTTACAGTGACACCGACTTACCTTATCCTCTCCAAGATTTGAATTTATCACTAAATTTCAAATGTACGTGCATGGTCAGCTTCGAATCTGTGGTCTTCAACAACCGATACACGCAGCTCTTCTGTATCCTTAAGCTCAATCAATCATCCATCATGCGGCGACAACATTTAAGTGCTTTAGTCACATATGCATCACGGTTCGCATATCTTCGTGCAACCCAAGCGTATCCCCAATGTGATGTCGAGCCTCATGATAAATACTTTATACCTGAAGCTCAGAAGCCAACCTCTACGGACATCAAGGCCAACACTGATCGGTTGGTTAGTAAAAACATTTATTGTCTGCAGTTTGGTGTCTCAGGCTCAGGTCTCTTCCGTCAGCCCGCCCAGGCATTGCTTAGACAGGTGCAATTGCACTTTCTCCTGATGCACCACTCTACATGTTCTCTCTCCTTTTTAATCAATCAACCCTCTTGCACCTTTGTAGGGTAACGGGTAAGCGCGTCTTCTTCGCCATCCTGCATTTTCTTCACTTCTCTATCTCTCGTCCGATGCGTATCCACCTCTCTCTCTCTCCTCTCCTCTCCTCTCTCTCTCTCTCTCTCTCATTTTCTGTAGCCAAGGAGCGGCCAGATACGTGCTAAACTGTTATGAAGTAAACATAGGCGACGAGTAACTTAAAAACCTCAAGTCATAAGTCGAACGCCCACGAAGAGACGACCTCATCGAGAAAAACGTCCGCCAGCGGGCGGGCCAGACGTGGACGCCGTCTGCCTCAGCGGCGAGAGGCCAGGAGGCCGGAAAGCAGGCGACGAGGGGAAAGAAAGCCCCGCACACCACCTTCGCCATCGGCCATGCACGTGCCTTCCTCCTCTTCCGCGTCCGTTGCCGCTTTGGGCCGATGCCGTCGGGGAGGAGGGGCTCCCGCCGTGCCTTGAGGCGGAGCAGCGCGGCATCGGTCGTTTGTTTTGGAGCCTTTGGGTCTGTCATCTCCTCGGTACTTAATAATCATCGCCCTCCTTGCTCTATCTCCACCCTCGCCCTTCTCATCCTTTCTCCCCCTCCTCTCTTGCCTCATCATCGCCCGTGTGTGCTCGCCTCGCATCGCCGCCCCAGCTGTGCCCATCGCCACCGCCTCTTTTTTTGTCCTGCTGCTTTCTTCTTGCCTAGTTTTCTTACTCCCGCGAAGCTTCTTTTTCCCTCTCCGTTCCCCTTCCACACTCCTCTGCTGAGTGGTACTCTTGTTTCACAATGCGCCGCGAATCTGCTTTGTATTTCGCATTTCCCAACGCCGATCGGCCCGTTTTGTTACTCCTTCGCCCTGCCGAAAGTGTCTGTTGATTTTACCTTTCCGGTCGTGCATGCCTACATCGGTGTCTTACGCGCGTCTGCCTTTACTGTTACGGTGACTCCGGCATTTTGGTTTTGCTGGCGATCCGCTTCACCTACCGTGTATGTAGAGTTGCGCAGCATCGGAGGCTAGGAGAGTTTCGGTCATTACGTGGGACGAGTCCTTGAACCGCGTTTCCCAACCTACCTTTAGGGCTACGACTATGCACGTAAACAGAGTGGACCAAAGTAAGAGCCCACGTATAATGTTTCAGATCGAGCGAAACGCGGCGAGGACATTGCAAGTTACGAGAGACCGGATTACTAAACCAGCAGCGTGAGTCAACGATGAGAAATCCTGGCGCAGCAGGCTTTCTCTTGCTTACTGAAAACCGATGAGCAAACGAAAAAAGTGGAGGAGTGAGCCGAGTGTTAGTTTAGAAAGAAGGGATGGCCGAGAGAGTTATTAGAGAAGGAGAATGAAACGAAGAGAGAGAGAGGAGCGCGAGTCATGTGGCTCCATCTGTTGGACAGCTGAGGAACGTGTTGAAGATGTGATCGCAGTTTTCTGCCTCCTGACGACGACTTGAAGTCTAAATTTACGTTACGTAAAGGGTTTTTGTTAGCGCAGATACATTGTGCCAAAGAAATATGTACAGGCAACATCAGAATTTAGGCACATGCACCACTAACCCTCAAGAGGAACGTATATAACAGCTGCCTCTTACCGGTACTTACCTACGGAACAGAAACCTGGAGGCTTACAAAGAGGGTTCAGCCTAAATTGAGGGTGACGTAGCGAGCGATGGAAAGAAAAATGATAGGTGTAACCTTAAGAGACAAGAAGAGAGCAGAGTGGGTCAGAGAGCAAACCATGGTTAAGGATATCATATCAATAAAGGATATACATAAAGACATGAGACAATAAAGGATATCAATAAAGAAGAAGAAACGGACTAGGGCCGGACACGTAGCTGGTAGGCAGGATAACAGCTTGTCATTAAAGGTAACTGACGATTTCCAGAGAAGGCGAATGCACGAGGATGAGGCAGGAAATTAGGTGGGCCGATGAGATTGAGTTCGCAGGTATAACGAGGCAGCAGAAACCACAAAACTGGGTTGATTGGCGGATCATGGGAAAAGTCTTTGCCCTGCAGTAGGCGTAGTCAGGCTGATGATGTTGTTGACTGTGCTGTTCGACCGTATACAGTCGCGAATTTCTGGAAAATTCAAAGCTTGCCTAGTCACTGCTTTTGTGAATTGATGAACTAAGTAATAAACGTACTCTGTTAAAAGCATTGTGTTTCAATGTTTGTACTAGGTCCGTAAAAAAAACTTAACGGGAGGGATTTCTTGAGCCACCGAACGAAATAGCCCAGCGAGGTACCGTATTTTTTTGCAAATAATCAACACACACAAAAAAAACAACAAAAAACAGAAAATGTTCTTTAAAATAACAAAAAAAGGGGGTATATGCTCGCACGGTTTACATGCAATAAAGTATGGTATTTTCATGCGGCTCACGCATTCACAACAAGACACTGCAGAGGTCGCCAAGGTCAGAGGTATGATTCACATCGGCTAACTGACTGAATTCCAAGACAGTATAGTTAGCTTAAGAATTCAATCACTAATTATTTACTGCATCCTTTACTGAACAAAAGTGAAAATGATCTCATGAGCTATATGACGTAAGAGATAAATGATGAAATTCCAACAGTGAGTTACTCATTCCTTCTTTTTAATACATCAGAAGTGCCCATAACGTTAAATTATGTTCTGGGGATCTGGGTCGCAGTTGTTACACATATTGCATATCGGATGCGGGGTTCTTCGTGTGCAGTAAATAAAAACAAAGTGAGGAGCGCTCGTTAAAAATAAGCGTCTCACTGAAAAGAACACATTGCGCACAATACATCAATAACAGATTTTAAAAAAAAAGAAAAGCTCTGTTTGGACAAGGTCACTTCTGGAAATCATTATTAAGGCATCTGTTACTGTAAATGATGTGTAAAAAAGAAAGAAAGAAGTCTGAAATGTAGAAGAGAAAGAATCGAAGAAATGGAAAACGAGCAATGTTATACGTACGACCCATATGACTAAATGAAACTGCAAGTGTACGGGAATGCAGGCCAATGGGAAGAAAATAAGTTATTCTCATCGTGATAGATAAGACGTTAATCCAACCGTGGGTGCGCGTACAGAAGGTGGCCAACACCGGTACGGCTAAGGAGCATGCATAAGCGCCTGAAAACACGTGTAACACATTCGAACACTGACTGATACGCGTTTTTAGAGCCTGAAGACGAGAAATAGGAAGGAATGTGTTTGAGAGCTTTTGGAAAGTTTAGCGGAGTGACATTGGTGACATATATAGTCCAGGTGAGATGAAAAAAATTGGTTAAAGGAAAGTGTGAAGTTTATTATTATTATTAGCAAAGTAACGATACATGAAAGGAAGGGAATGCTTTACAGACTAAGGTCCCATAGTCCGAGGACTGTAGGGGGACCTACGATAAAAACAAAGCGTGGAAAAAAATTGCAATGGCAAATGTAAAGACGAAATAGTATAAACAGAACAATGTTACATAACAGGGTATATAGCAAAACAACGAAACGAATAAAACATAGTAACAGATACAACTACAACAAACGCTGTATCACAAATCAGAAAGAGCTACATCTGGGTAAAAGCTGGGTAAAAATATTAAAAATGCGATGTAACTCGCACACAGGGAGAAAAAGGTTGAGTGAGAGACAGGGAGGTTAACCAGACAAAAAGCGTCTGGTTCGCTACCCTGCACCAGGAAAAAGGAAAATGGGATAGAAAGTTAGGTAGGGAAAAAAAGAGGAATGGTTTTAAAAAATGCCCACACACAACCACGGGAGTGCCACAGTTGTTTTGCGAGTCCCGTTTGCCGCAGAAACGTCAGCAGCGCCTTCGTCACCTTCTGGTCGGAAGATCTAATGTTCTTGCGCTCCAAGATTGACTGCTCCGAAAGTGGCCGGTCATCGAGCCGTGCTAATGTTACCGAAAGCTGTTGTCTTTGGGAGCTATTCACAAAGGACGTAGGCAATAGTTTACCCACTGCCACAGTGATCACGCGCAGTACTGTCAGTCATTCCGATTCGGTTGGCGAGACCATTCGTGAATGACACTTAAAGCCACAAGCACCAGACGACGGTTGTTTCGGATCGGCACAGTCCGGATGAAATTCGAAGTTGAAGTGACGAATGCAAACGGCGTAGGCGGGTATGCAGAAAACCGTTCGTCAACTACCAACCATTCGCAGCCGGCGCCATTGCGAATAGCACATGAGTAATGGGTCATTGGTTCAATCATTTCCATTACAATTATGGGAAAAGGAAGTTTTATTCATCGGTACTGCTACCACCGCTAGCGAGATTCTAGGAGGGTGGGATATAACGGATGGAAATCCCAACACAACTGCAGACAAGATATATGTGTATGTACATATGTATGTGCATGTATGCATACGCAGTTATATGTACATGTATATGTACAGTTTACCAAAACTAACGCAGATTGCTATGAACAGAAACGAATACAAACAAAAGTAACACTAGAAATACAATAAACTGTGTTTAAGTTATTAATATAAGAATAGTCGGGGCTGAACCTTCAAAACCATGTGATATGACAATAAGGGACACTGTCTTGGAGGGCTCCGAAAATTTCCCCACTTGGAAGTTTTTTAACAAGTACTTTAAAATGCGCGGACCTCAAGCATTTTCCCCTTAATAAATGTTTCAGTTAAGCATTAATTCAATAAATGTTTCAGCAAAGCATTAATCAATAAAAATGAATTGTACACAAGTACAGGCAGGGAGGTTAACTTGTTTAGCACAATCACTTTGCTAGCCTACACATGAGAACACATGATATCTAAAGGGGGAGAGGCAAAAAAAAGAGAAACGTTTATGGGCAAATTAAATGGAGCGAAATGACGATGCAGTCATGAAACAGGTGATAATATGAAATAATGCCAATAATAATATGACACATTAAGTCAACCTTACGGAACAACGCGCCACGTTTGTGCCGCTCACTTCATCATCATCATCATCGTCGTCGTCGTCGTCGTCGTTATCATCGTCATCAACAACAACAACAACAACAACAACAACAACAACAACAAAAGACTTCCACTCTGAAGCGATGAACAACCCTACCTCAGCCGTTAACTTTGCGGCTCCTTGCCTATCGGAGGCCATTCGCCGGCGCACATTAGGGTGGAAATGTTACGCGCGCCAGGTCTACCATCATAACGTGTCCCGAGAGCTTCTTCCATCGTGTGTGTACACTATATAGCATGCTCTCCGGCTCGATGCTCGTCCCGAGACCCTTCCAAAGCCAATAACTGTCCAGGTTTGAAGACATCGCTCCTCCTAGCCCCCTTACCATCGCCAACGCCTCATCCCTCCGTTCCTTTCCCCTCTATCCTGGTCGACCTTTCGAGCGTTCCAAACTTAGCTGTCGGGTTCGCTTCAAACACGTTACGACCCCCAGAGCGGACGCCGGGTCGCTCGCAGCGGAGGCCGACACACTCTGCTGCGCTAGAGTCGAGCCCTCATGACCGAGGCTTTGTGCGGAGGCCCAACGCGATCCCTAGATGCCAGGCCTCTCATTTGGCTTAACCCATGAAGCCAATTTAATGGGCCGCCTTTTTTTTTTTTCTCCCCAAGAAGGAAGAAGGTTGGAAGGGAGGCGCCATAATATACAGCTCGCACGCCTTGCTTGGACGGACGCGCTCCTTGCATGGAGAACCCGTGCTGGGTCCCTCGCGCGCCTTCAACCTCTGCAGTTCGCTTACACAACTAGTTCTGTGCAATGAGTCGCGGGTTTCGTGGACATCTCGCTTCCTAGACTAATTGCTAAAGGAAAACGCTGTCGTGCAAGTCACCATATATGTATATAGTGCAGTGTTCAGCTTTGCGTGCCGGTAATGATGGATGGTTCGTCGATTGTGTCTGATGTTTCCTTTTTGCCGCGAAACGACTTTAAAGTGATTTTTTAACACATTTCAACTGCAATGTTTCACAGTCTTGATTCGTTTGCGCAAAGGTTTACACCATTCATTACTTAGCCCAAGCTAAAACAGCATAAAATGTGCGTGTTGGATGTCTCTTGCTCTCTTGCTGCATTCCATAGATAAGACGGAGCGATGTTCTAAGCACCATCTTGCTTTTATCAGGACAATCGCATTACCGTAGCCCCCCCCCCCCAATGATACTCTGAGAAAACTCCACGCTTGAAAACGCCCTTGTATACTTTGCATATAACTTCTGTAGCACGAACACACGTTGAGGCTGATGTTTCAAATGGCGCAACGACCGATGTGGTCTCAAATCGAGGCATTCGATCGGTCGCAGTGTTCTGACCTCTTTCTACCCCCTTCATATTGCGTCACCTCACGCATGCCTCCAAATGTCCCTGGCAACCCTTATAGACGTAGCTTTCCGATTCTATGCATGTGCGTGAGCCCGACCTTATCGCACGTGGGTGTCGCAAGCGCCGTGGTCTTCAGAGGTTTCGCCTCTGAAACAGCTTGGGGCCATCACTGTGCCAAAGAAGCCATTGTGAAAATGCAAGCTGAAAAGTGCACTAAGAACGATGTCGTAATCTTTATAGCTGGATTGGCTGATAGCATTTTGAAAATACTTTTGTCTAGCGACACCGGTGTCCTCGACAATCGCGAAAAGACGCTGAAGGAAAAAAAAACGCAAGTCGAGGCCACACCGACGCTGTCTCATAGTGTTTAACTTTTTAAATAGCCCGTACAAACGCAAGAAAATTCAACTTTTTTGTTCTTACTCTGTCGGTAGAATTTGATCGCGCAATTACGAAAAGGGGTAGCTTTTATCCTTGTGTACTGTGAGCAGTGGCAACCTAAATATTCCGTGTTTTGTGCACAGCTGAATGCATGAAAAAGAAAAGCACCTGTAAATATGTGCCAGCCAGCGACATCCTCTCATGAGTCATGGCATCACTGATGAATCGTCGACGTCGTCATCGTTGTCGTCGTCGTCATAGTCGTCATCATCATCATCACCGACGTCATCATCATTATCATTAACGTAATCCTTATGCTCATATATTAGGTTGAAGGCGGCTTTAAGCACAGTCAAACTCCATCCCGAATATACAGCAAGCTTTCAATATCGTCGCTAGCCCCGGAGTCTATGTTTCCGAGCGTGGAGGAACATATGGGATACATGGCAGTTTTATATGCGGAGGTCACTAAATTATTGGAGCATCGCCTATAGTTGCAGTGATGAATAGTTTTTTTTTGTCAAATTAATGCGAACGATCTATGTGGATATCAACAAGAAGCAAACTCAAGGGAACAAGAAGTCTCGAAGTTACGATAGTCACACTCATGTCAAACTGGTCGCCTTGTCAAAGCATTGTCTTCAGGAGCTACAATCCCTTCTTTAACGACGTCTGCTCAGTTCCGTACGGTGTGCTATATAGCCTGAAAGCCTGCTTGGTGCTGCTGCTTAAAAGTCCTTCCTTTAAACTTTCACAGTCGCATAGTGTATCGTCCATGCTGAGAATAAACAGAGTTCAGCAATAAACAAAGCTTCAGGCCCCACTGCACGCAACTTGTGCGGTGAAGTTTAGCAGTAGGGGCAGCCAGGGGTAAGGGAGGGCGCGTATATAGGGAGGAATAAGTAAAGTCCAGGCAACGTTGAAGGGAGTTGGGGAAAACTTCAACGCAGGCCTCTGCATAACATGGTGCTAAAGAGGAAGTATACATATATATAAGGGAGGCCATCTTCGCGGTGCGATTGCAGTGGCCGCTGTCTAATTAGGCGGGCCATTACAAAACAGCCATCTCGTGCGAGGGGCTGCGCCCTGCCAGAAAGCGGACATTATACGCGAAGAGGACGCTGAAACGATGACATCGGAGGGGAGTTTCTTGGCTGCTCCGGACAACACCTTACCAGCGCTCCTATATTGTTGTCATTGCTTTTAATTTTCTAAACGCGCACACACCTGGGACGAGAATTCAGTTAGAATGCGCAGTGGTGTAAGAATATATTGTGTGTAGTCTACAGATCGTGCTTGGAACATTTGTCAAGTTTATACATTAAATTTTTTTTCGAAATTTATAAGTAAGCATCCTCTGGACAATGAGCCTCTCACTCCAGGGAAATCACTCTTGAACTTTTCGATACACATTGGTCTTGTCGAAACGTTTTAGATTGTGAAAAATTGCGTGTGTTTGCGTACTTTCTGTATCTGTCACACGCTGTCACTTTATTCTTCGTTATCACGTTATTCTATCAAGTTATCACGTTATTCTTCGCTACATCAATTTGTTCTAGCAGGCATGTTCTTGGCTTAGTGCCAGGAACATCTATATGATTCCATTATGTCCTACCCCATTTACCCTTCCCACGTATGGGGTAGGCAACCGGACATTTCGTCTGGTTAATCTACCTGTCTGCAGCTCGCTCTTGCATCTCTCTCTGCGGTGGATGTACTGCGAATTATGAACAAAACTGTTTCTTTAGTTTCTTTAGATAATAAGAAACATCGCCAGAGAATACAGGATTCGTCGTATGTTGCATTTTTTTTATTACGTCGCTTTGCGTAGCGTTATTAACAGAACCTGCTGTATATGTCACCACATTTCACGTGCATGAATACACTCATCGCCAACAAATATTCTAAAACGGTTGAGCAACCTGGCAGCGATCTGTAATGATTCAAACCCCATTCATTTCTAGGAGCAACTTACAAAAGCCGAGACTGGCGGTAACCAAAACGACCACAATAAATTTCGCTAACAGACGAAAACTAGCCGAAGAAAGGTCCCTTCACGTGATGTGATCTGTGAATATATATATATATATATATATAGATATATATATATAGTATATATAATATATATTATATATATATATCATCTATATCTATATATATATTATCTAATCTATCTCTATATATATATATATATATATATATCTCTCTCTCTGTGTGTGTGTTGTGTGTGTGTGTGTGTGTGTGTGTGTGTGTGTGTGTGTGTGTGTGTGTGTGTGTGTGTGTGTGTACAGCGCAAGTGCGCTTGCGTTATCGCGATCGCGCCAGGAATCTTTCGGCGCAAGGCGGCGGTCGTTTCTAAACCGCCAATCATTATCGGAGGCGTCCGCATAATGCTCGTCGATAGACCACCCCTCAACAACCACTGCACAGCAGCTCGGGTTGAACTCTACTCCGGAGCCACATATCTTCCTATACAAGGCATGTGTACGCAGAGAGCTGACTGTGGCGGCGTCTCGGCAGCAAAGGGCGATGGTGGATGCCATTCACTTCCGCACTTTTAAACGTGAGCCCTCTCTGCGGTGGGTTGCGTGCCGATGCGTTTAGGGCGAGAGCGAGACGGCAATGATACACGGGTCTCGGCGGCAGCGTATCCGATGCGTGTCTCTCTCTACTTCTCGCCAAGCCGGTAGGCTAGGAAGTCGTGCAGGCCGTCGATGAGGCTGATTGCCGCTTAGAGGAACTTCCTCTATCCGCCTACTGTGACAGCGCAGACTGGTAAAGCACCTCGCTCGGACGGAAATAGAACCGATCTCTCAAGGGGCAGTGGTATTGCGTTGTGCATCTGGTCTCTTTTATTTTCTCGTGTAGAAGAGGCATATTTCACAGGCGACGAAGAAGGGCGATAGAAGGGCCCAGCGTAACTTGGTTTCGAAATGTACGTACACCGACCTATAGGGGGAAACATACCTGGAAGGCCGTACCTATACAGGATTCTCAACTATCGCAACGTGTCAGACAGCACGTGGACACAACTGAACTTGGAAAGCTGTGACGGCTGCATGTGATGATAGATGGATGGGGGTGCCTGGTCGTGTCTGTGTGTCATCCTTCAATGAACACGCAATCACACGAGCATGTGCCTTTATTTACAGTTGTTGTTGTTGTTGTTGTTTTAGCTGTTTTGCTGTGGAGAGGTTGAGGAGCTTATTGTCTCGGCTACTCCATATCACAGAGTTCTGCAGCGAAAAATAAAATAATAATACAGAACGGTACCCAAAAATTAACAATACGGAAAAAAAACACATAATAGCTCACTGAAACCAGTTCAAATAACATGTCAATACACAGTTTTCTTCACGCAGTTCACACAGTCATAAACTACTTTCACGCACACCTTCCTGCTCTAATGCCAGTATATACATGACCACACTTTACATTATCCTCATTTCTGGCTGTCAGTCATAGGCGCTTGTCCAGTCCGGTCTCCACTAAAAAGTCTGTCAGGAAGATTATTGCCTTTTTCTGAAGATGCATCTCAGGCCATGGTCCAAGTAGTTTCGTTATTGTGAGGGGCCGTCTGTCCAAACTTGCTAATTTGTTTTTTAATTTTTCTCTTTCTTTCGCGTATTTAATGCACTCCAAAAGAATATGGCGAACATTTTCTTCTGCATGACCACAATGGCATTCCGGTGAGTTGGATCGATGTATCTTGTGCAGGAAGCTGTTTGTGTATGCTACTTCCAATCTAAGTCGGTGAATCAATGTCTCTAGGTGTCGTGGAAGGTCTGTCGCTATGGAAAATTTTCTGTGTGGATCAACTTCATAAAGTACCGTTTCCTTTGATTTAGGGCTCTCAAACCACTTCTCCATCGAACAATGGTTAGCTCCTTGCGATATAAAATGTCGAATATCCGTCCCAGATATAGGTATTGTGCAATCCCGTCCTTCCTTCAATGCTTTCTTTGCGAGACTATCCGCATCTTCATTTCCCTTTATTCCAATGTGGCTGGGTATCCATTGGAATACGATGTTGTGACCCTGCGATGAGGCATATTCCACAGTTTCTGCGATACATTGTGGTATTTCACCATTTCTGTAAGGTGATCTCACATTTCTGATTAGCTGAAGAGCAGGTTTGCTATCAGTGCATATCACCCATTTTCGTGGATCTGGATTCTCGCAGATAAGCTTAACTGCTTCAAAGATAGCCACCAATTCTGCTGCCGTCGATGAAGATTTGTGCGATAATTTGTACATCTTCTTTTCCTGAATTTCGGGTATAAAGACCGCACATGCTGACGCTTCTTCTGTGCATGATCCATCTGTATATATCTTCGTTTTTTCATTATGCATTACATGAAGCTGATGAAGTACCAACTGTGCCGCTACTAGAGGTGCCATGGCTGCTTTCTTCTCTATGCCGTCTATTTCACGGATAACGTTGAGAAGTGGCAGCGTCCAAGGTGGTTTTGAAGGTTTCCATTGTTTAAATTCTGGTACTACTGCTTGAAATGATGATATAGTATCCTGTAGTCTCGTTGCCGTTCTTTGTGTTAGTGCACCAGATAAAAAATGACTTTCATGTTGCGTGAAAATTCTAAATAAATTTCGAGATGTTTCTTTAGTTCGCAGTACTGCCAAAGGTGGCTCTCGAGCCTCCGCATACACTAAATCACTGGAAGTTGACCGTGGTAAACCCAGACATACCCTCAAGCTCCTTGCCAATAACAAGTGAAGTCTCCTTTCGGTGGAGGCTGGGAGTCCGTGCAGCAGGGGCAGTGAGTAAGTTACGATGGGGCGTATCCAGGCAACATGTAGGGCTAATAACGATTCTGTAGTACCACCCCATTTGGCCCCGCAGAGATGCCGGAGGATTCGAATGGCCTGATTCACTTTTTGTTCCAGGGACTGGACATGAGGCGACCATGTTAGTCTCCGGTCTAAAATTACTCCCAAGAATTTATGAGTTTTAACCATTTTAATAGGCTGATTTTGCAGAATAATCTGGAAATTTCCAGGTCTTTTTAATGTAAACGGAAGTATGGCTGTTTTGGCCAGACTCAGTGCCATACCTCTTTGTTTTAGAAAATGGTCTACATTATCCAATCCTTCTTGTAGAGTTTGTTGTATATTCAAAAACGATGGGCCCGACGTCCATATACTTATATCATCAGCATATACTGAACATCTGATGTTGGGTGGAAGATTATACGGGAGCTGCGCCATGACTGCATTAAAGAGAGTAGGGCTTAGTACGCTGCCCTGTGGCACTCCTTGGTTGACGACATGTTCTGACGTTGGGCCCTCCTGCGTAACTACAAAAATTTTCCGGTGCTTCAGGAAGTCAGCAATCCAACGCAGTATCTTGCCCTTGAATCCCTGTAACGCCAGGCCTTCCAGAACGTGAACGTGACTCACTGTGTCGTATGCTTATTTACAGTATTATTTGTCATATAGTCGCGCTAGTTGAGTGATCGCATGAACGCGAGAAAAGTTTTTTTAAGACAAAACCATAACAAGAACGGCAGGCCATTGTTTCAGCCTACATTAAGCGTAATAAAGACGGTGTAAAAAGGTTCCAAACTTCAGAAAAGCTCGTTAGATAGCTACAAATACGTAGACAGCAACCCTGTCAAATTCAACGAACCAGCAGCCAATCAACAGTTCTTGCAACAGAAAAGCTTCGCTTACCCTCCACGCGAGTATAAAAACAGAATCTAAATTCTGAGAATATTTTAGGGGTGGCTGGGCTTTTCAAGGTGAGAGTTGCACATCAAGCCACTTCTGGCGGCAAGACTGCACCATTTTTATGGCATTAGCAT
The DNA here is from genome assembly GCA_013436015.1 of Rhipicephalus annulatus. Classification (NCBI taxonomy): domain Eukaryota; kingdom Metazoa; phylum Arthropoda; class Arachnida; order Ixodida; family Ixodidae; genus Rhipicephalus; species Rhipicephalus annulatus. The sequence goes on from WOVY01012370.1 coordinate 60,079, forward strand.
GCCCAATAACAGTGAAACTATACGCACTTATGATTATATCGCAGAAGCAGATTGCAGTGGCGCCTAGCCTGCATTATAAAAAAAAAAGAGGTTACAGAGAGGAACGAGGCTCAGCAAAGGTAAACAACGAGAATCCCTTACCGCGAATGTTTGTTCAAGTGATTCTATAATTAAGCTCCTAAATTTGCCCCACCCAGGCTTGCGACTGCGCCAATTTTGAGCGCGTGCACCCACCGTGCAATCGGTCACGGCTGTAACAGCGGAAGGGTGGTGTCAGCGGTGGTGGTGACATTAGGCGGCAGAGCAGCCGCTTCTGAGTGCGCACTCAGACACAGTAAGCGCAAGAAACGGACGCTCAGTAGACGGAGGAGCGCGCGGTACGATTAATGGTGGGTAATAAAAGGATTCTCTGATAGGGAACGCGTCCGAGCAAAGAGGACGGGGTGCAAGAGGCACCGTTCCGTCGTCGTCGTGGGGGCCCCGACACGCGGCCGCACACGTTGAACCAGGGTTGCCAGACCTATCGCCACCGAGCATCGCTTGCACGCCCTCTATAAGGGAGATGGCACCCCGCGATACACGTCTACACCGTGCCGCGTGCGACTTGGCACGGCACTCTCGACTGTTCCTGTAAGCGGACAGACACGCTCGTGCACCCTGACGAGTCTGCTGCTCCACTTGGGCGTTCGCTGGGCACGCGGTGTTTAAGGGCGTGCTATTATTACATGCGGATGGTTTGGTAGTGTTCGCGAAACTGGGTTCCCAAAAGGCGTGTCTGAGAGACTACCCGGCAAACGTGCATGACAGGATGTGTATTCGGCAATATGTATCCGAGATGTCGTTGCTATATATACTACACCGCACGTAGTTTGCGAGTCGAGTCATAAACGGTTTAAGGTTTAGGCCGTTACGCGTTAGGAGTATCCTGTGAGACTGCATGCAAGCAGGCTTTATGGGTGTGCCTAGATAAAACGCTTCGCGTCTTCATCTCTGCCCCGAGTGACGGAGTGGTCATGTGTTGTAGCAAGTACAAAGAGGCTTGGCCCGTCGGCGAATGCATGCTTCTGGGTATCATTTAATAGACATTTTGCTTTAGCCACCGTATTGCACTTTAGCCACCGCATTAGTGTAGCGGTTACGTTTCGAAAATGTCGAAATACCTTTCGGAACGTATCTGCATGTCCCGAGCCCTACACAACAAATGGCGAAAGCCGCTGAGCTTCAAGACGTTTCATATTTTTATGCTTCTGTGCCTGCAAGAGCAAACAGTGTTGTTTGAATCACATGCGTCTTAGCTGACTCGGCAGTCAGAAGAGCATGTTCAAACAGATTATGTTTCAAAAATGGGCATTCCCTCAAGTGGTATAGGCACTGGGCAATTTTCAAAAAAAAAAAGAAACAGCCATGTGTCGGTTGCCTTCTGTTGCATAGGCTGGCAGACAGCTTTCGGAGGGGCCGCCGAAAAGCCCTACATACAGAGCGGCCCCTTTGTGAAGAATTCAACCGTGCATGCTGGTGACGTTTCGTAAAACAGAAAGCCCTTATGAGGTATGTCTATTTTTCGTTTAGTACGGGTTTCCTGCCCCCTTTATGGCCCATTCACAACCCTCCTGTGATTCCGGCAGGAGCTCCTCCTCATCTCAACTTTGTCTCTGTCGTTCCGCGCGACATTGCGTCACACACGCACACAGGGAAAGAAACAGGCGTGACAGGATCCGCATAGAGTATCGCCAGGGTGGTAATTTGAGCGTAACCCAAGCGGCTCCCCGTGCAAAAGCTTCCCGTCCTCTTCTTTTTCTTCGAGCGTCCAATCTGCCAGCTGTCACGCCGCCTCACAGCCCACACAGTCCGAGCCGATGTCGTCGCTCTGTGCTCTCATCCCAACCGACCGACCGTTCCGGCTGCTTGGACGGTGTTGCCGGGCGACCACGAAGCCCATAGCTCCCTCATCTCAACTGAGACCACTGCGGAATCTCAAACCAACCGCGACACGAAAGCGCGAATGGAGCCGCGGCAACAAGAGGAGGGGCTATACCTGCAAGAATGCCACCGCTTCCGACACAGGCACTGTGCCGCACGCGCCAGCGATAATGATAGAGCGCCTTTCGCCGTAAGGACTCAGCCGTGTCCTTTCTTCTCACTTTCTACTCGGCCATTTCGTCCGTCCCGAGCCTCCTCGGCGGCAGCGTTACGCTTCGCTCCTGGACAATGCGCATCGGTTCCCCCTGGTGTCCCTGCACGAAGTGCTGCCACCGCTGAAGACGTGGTTGCCCTGACCGACGTTCTTTGCCAGCTATATTTTGTCAAGACCGACTTCTTTAAAGTGCAAGTGACAGAGCGAAGCAGGACAGATGACTTCGCTTTGTTCACTATAACTGCGTCATGGTACGCTGCTTAGGTTACCCCTCTGAAAGAATTTTTCTGCGTGGCTTTACCGCCAGCCTTCAACGCCAACAACTGTGAAAGGCTAGAAGCCAACGGCTAAACCATGCAGCTTATAGCCAGTTATCTGCATGCCTGGCTTCTTGAAACGACTAGAAACGTGTCTTCTGAAACGACTAAGGTTCAGGTGTCGACATGATCCAAGAAATTCCTTTCACATGACTCGGGCGTCATATGAGCAGGGACACTCAAGAAGGCAGGTACTCTGAACGAACTCTACAGCATGACTCTTCTTAACAGGACATAACCACTGCCAAAGTATTTTCCTCAATATAACAGGTTGCTTAACAATATGAGAAAGACTTTTTATGTCTCAAGGAAGGTAGCGTATCGGCAAGAAAACACGAGGTATTGTATGTTACAAACAGGGACGCATAATCATCAAAACGTGCAGCGGCAGATGGGATTAAAAACGTCACGCTGTCCCCCTTTGAGTTCGCCAATGACGACTAGAAGAATGGGGAGCAAGATGGCAAGTTGGACCAGTTGGATTACGTTCGTAATTGAATGTAATCCAACTTCTCAATTATTCCAAGACGAGGGCCATCCTGATTTTATCTTGTCAGTCAACTGTAGTGCCCCTCCCCCCCCCCCCCCAAACAAAAAAGAGAAAAAATCTTGCTGCTCGCAACAGGGCTTCGCACTGCCGCCGGGTCGAGTTTACGTTTGATTGGTCAAGTGACGGTGGAAGTGATTACGTCATCATGGGATGCCAGGTAATATGACGACACAGCGGCATCATCACAAGAAGATTTTTCGCACCGCTCCATCGATGCCGACGGTTACTAAGCGCGTTTCATGATGCACCTAACGCTTTCACCTTAAAAATTAACCAGTTCTGGAATTATGAGCACAATATTCCTTCCTTCAGCCAATTCGTTATCCAGAACAGGCATTCTATGGTACTTTTTATCTTCGTTAGTATGTCGATATTGTGCTGCTGCTGTTGTCATTGCCATAGTCCCCTTCTTGTTTGATCTGTATCTTTAAGCTTCATGCTCTACGGTTCACCTTAAAGTGATACGGCACGTGTCAAGAGGCTAAATACTTCAAAATGAGACTTTGCGAGTGAGGCAAATAAATATCTATCACACGGTGACTGAAGAGTACAATGTCCTTTATCATTGCAGAATGAACTGTGGTGGAAGTATTTGTCAAAAATGTTATGTTATATCATTCGAAGGCATTGTGATAGAGAGGATATTGAAACCACATGTAGTAATTAGAGCTATCTTGTCCTTGGCTTTCTTTTATTTATTTATTTATTTATTTATTTATTTATTTATTCGCATGTTAAGTGCAAAACCTGAAAAATTCTGAAGGACGGACATACACACAGCATCTGAAAATAATATTTAGCTGATGGTAGAGCTTAATTCCTCGGTATGTGAGATATGCATAGCTGTCTCACATTATTTTGTGAGCGTGTGTGTTTACAGAAATTTATTCTCACAGACAGTAGACATAAATAACAGTTCAACAGAACATGTCAACAGAACAAAATATGTACAGACTAACAAAGATTTGTTACAAAAGATATGTATACTTATGCAAATTACACAGTAAACGAAAACTCCCCGCTTCTGTCGATATATATGACGAAATTGTGATCATACTTTGGCGACACGGCATTCCTGTGCTATGATTGCCGTTTGAGTTGGTCCCTTGTTCGGCTCTGGTTCGAGCCTTGAGATCGAACCACACGCGCAGGGTCTAACAAATCAACTCACGTGTAATTCCGTAGCTCTAGAACCAAGTTTGTTCAGCCAGAAAAAAAAAGACTAGCAGACTCCCAACATTACAGCTTTAACCACTGTTGACGTGTCGTACTACTTCCTGGAGGTTATAAACGCAGTTAAACGGCATTATGCAGCTTTCATGACTTCGGGCTACGTTTAACCTAAACCACGTCGGTCTAGTATTTGTATACGGGCCTTAGTTTTTTGCGCACCCTCTGGTGTACACCGAATTTATCGTTTACGGCGAGACAGAGAAGGGATGTCTGTTGTATTGCATACAGCTACCGCAAATCCACCGTCATCGTACTGTCGGGCATCGCGATGCATTCCCTTGACGCACGCATGCACACGCCAACGGCGCTTAGACTTTCAAATGTGAGCCGGCCTCCCCTGAAAGACGTATGTATACCTTGGCGCTTCGTCTCTAGTTGGACGGTGCCAGGGAGACAAGAGTGGCAGGACAGACATCCTTTCTTCCCCCCCCCCCCCCCTCTAAGAATTAGCTCAGACAGCTCACGAGGAGTGGTATGACATTGCTCGCCGTGTCGGGCATATAAGCTGCACCGCGTATGCACTAGCTCGGTTATCGTATAGAGGAGTAGTTTGGCTTACGCAGCGGACATACTGCAACAGCGACCGCTTGGTTGGCGGGTGCGGCATTGTTCGTGTCTCAGCGGGACAAATTCAAGAAAGCTTCGGAAGCTGCTTCGTAGATTGGCACACGTACGTTGCACATAGACCAGCGCGGAGACCGACACGCTGACCTCCTTCACGTGAATAAAAGGATGATGCTCATTGGACACCGAATATGCTTGCGTCGCCGATGGCTATGGAACTTCACAACGTCACCATACCCTATAGTTTTGTGCAAATTTTTGTGCTAATACTCGCTCGGTGAGCCTTAACACCGAATCGAGGCCTCTCAAAGCTATAGACGGTTTTACAAAAGACCCCTGAACGGGCCGCCATCTTGGACTGTTCAACAAATGATTTTTAAAATTTTTATTTTAAGTGCGGAGCCCTTTAGAAGCACGGACAATGCGTCAACGCGTCGACAATGCTTTGCGACTACTCCGGTATGAGTTTTCGGGTGAATGTGCACCATATGCCAACGGTCAAGCAATGTTAGCAAAAGAGTTCGTTCACATCCCCACGAGGTTCGTGAAGTAGCCGCCATCTTACCTAATTTTGCACATTACTCTTTCATATCCTTCCTAAGGCCGTACCATCAAGAATGTGCCGCGCCTCTTGTACACGCCGAATTATCAGGAATGGCTAAATGTGACTGATTAGAACGTGTTAGAGCCAACGTTTTTAGATTATGTTGGTTACAGCACACTGTGAATGGTTAACTAGCAGACTCTCAAGATTACAGCTTTAACCACTGTAAATGTGTCGTACTATACTTCCTGGAGGTTACAAGCGCAATTAAACGGCATTATGCATCTTTCATGACTTCAGGCTGCGTTTAACCAAAACCACGTTGGTCGAGTATTTGTATACGGGCCTTTTAGTTTTTGTGCACCCTCTGGTACACACCGAATTTGCAGGAACGGTTAAACGTGACTGATTAGTACGTGTTACAGCACACTGTGAATGGTTAACTAGCAGACTCCCCGCATTATAGCTGTAACCACTCGACGTGTCATACTACTTCCTGACGGTTATAAGCGCAATTAAACGGCATTATGCAGCTTCCTTGGCTTCAGGCTGCGTTTAACCATAACTACGTCGGTCGAGTATTTGTACACGGGCATTTTAGTTTTTATGCGCAGACATCATCAATTCTCGCTCTTATAAGGCTTGCGTGAAAGGCAAGACGGCTGAGAGGGGCCGGCGCTTCATCTCCAGGGTTGTTTTTCTTCTTTATTTTTTTTATAATGACACATGGTACTTATCTACTCATATATATTTCCTGTGCAACAGCTATGCAAGAGGACACACAAGGTTAAAAAAGACTTACAAGTTGTCTCGTTCTCTTAATCATATAGGGACTTTTATATACCTTAGCCAGAATTAACGTTTACAGCAACTCATTGTTTTTCGTGTCTTGTACCATTTGTTTTGTTTTCTTTCTTTATTTTACCACCGTGTCATATCTCTACTTAAGTCCAACATAACCTAACTATACTGTTACCAATGCGATAAACCTGAACTTCAAACTATAACTGATATCTCTACATAGGCCAGCGTGCATCCACATCCACATCACATTACCTGGGTCTTCTCAAAGCACCACCTACACCTGACTAACTCACACTACAATGACACCAACACGATCGTTGGTGATGTGGGAGGCGCGGCTGTCCAGCTCTGAACTGACCGACAGCAAGAGCTGATCGGTCAGGCTGTACGGGCGGTTAAAGGGGGCCCTCGACTAATGAATGGTCCTCCCATTCGAATAACTCAAGTTTCATTAAATGTTCTCTATTCTGTTGTCACATGTGATACGTAGCGTTACTTTATGTGACTTTTGGGGATGTGGGACTTTAAGTGAAAATTTGTTCGGCACTGTCGAGTGCGTTAATCCATCTGTTCATAACCAGAACAGTCTGTTGGGCTAGTTGGCTATCCGTGTACACTGAAAAAAGAAATACTAAAGCTGGCGAAGTAAGATTAAAAAAAAACGCAAAACAGGTGCTTTTTCATAACCACTATAAAACTGAACCTCTAATTTAACAAAACCTGGAATTCAGCGAGACAGTTCATGGCTTTTCGGCAAGATTAGAACGCAAAACCGGTCATTTACAAGATCTAAAGACACCGTACGGACGCTATAGCACCCATCCTGTGTCTCTCGTTTTCGCAAGCGTCTGGACTTCCATTCGAATGTTCCCGAAAACTAAACCTCCGCAGCATCTGAACTATTATTACGCTCATATATGGCTGAAAGCCTAACTAACGTCATGCATCACATTCAGAGTGTTGCTGGAAGGAATATCTGAAAGACCGATCCCTTAGGTATCAAGTGTAGTCCGGATGCTTTGACTAAGCAAATGAATGACGAGGAGTTCCGCCAACGCTGACAGGATAAAATAAATCTTGCTAGGCACTCGGAATGTGATGCCGTCATGGGGAGAAAGAGGGAAGACACGTCGAATCGTATATTACATTTCGGAAACGTGCTCTCAAGAATGCAGGGTGAAAACGCGTCCTTAAAACAACGAAGCATGCACCCCAGCGGGGTGGAACGAACTGTTTGTTGATTCCGATATTCCATATATTCCCAATATGAAATATGGGAATCAACAAACAGAGCGGGGTGGAACGAACTGTTTGTTGATTCCCATACTCCATATTCCATTGGCGTCTCTCATAATCATATGGTGGTTTTGGGACGTTAAACCCCACATGTCAATCAATCAATTCCATATTCCATTCTCGATGTTTGCATCCGCGCAACTTTCGCTAGTGAACGAATGACGCAAACGAATAGGCAGCGAAGTGAAATCGTCGAAAACGTTAATAATATTTGGAGGTACTTACGAGTGCTCTTCTATAGCAGTGCCAGTGCTTCTCGTGCGCCCATGGATCGCTTTCGCGGCCACATGTTCTTTTTTTTCTTTTTCGAAGCGACGAATTAAACAAGAGCAGAAAAAAAAAACAGAAATGGCTCTTGATTCGAGATAGTTGGATGATATGGCTGAGAAATGAAACGGTGAAAGAGCGCGACGAAACGGCCATCGAGAAGAAATGAGACAGGGGACTAGAAAGAGAAGCGGCGAGGGAAGGAGAGAGGACCCGAGTGAAATGAAAAGTAACCCGACTTATCGTATCAACGAGTCCCATCTGATGCGAACGCCTCGGAGTTCGTGCGTCGCGAGGCAGTGGCTGCGGCCGCGTCAGGCTCGACGCAATGCAGAACGGCCTGCTCATTTCGCAGTTGGTGGTCCGCCTGCTCGGCTGGTTTTACACTCGCCCTCATTTTCCTCTTCCATCATCACTGCGGCGGGCAGCCGAGTGTGCGCTGGAGGCGCGCAGTGGCTCTCCTCGACGTCATCATCTTCTTGGTCTCCGTTTGTGAGATATGCCGAATGATTGCGCAGTGCGTAATTAATGGCTCTTCACCCCACCACTCGATACCTCTCTCTCTCCCCTCCTCAACTCTTGGCATCTCCCGATGGAACAAAAGAAAGGGGGGGGGGGGGTAAGAGTGGTTTTTCAAGGGGAGTGGAAGACAGCCCCCTTCCGTGGATTCCTATCCGTGTCTTCGCTGGACTTTCGTTCTCTTTGTGTGATTGTGTGCGTTATCCTAGGGCGAGTGAGGGTGTATATGAAGTGGGTGACTGCGGGTCTGTCTTTGTGTGCTTTCTTGCTTGCCTAGATGTGTGAGAGTGTCTGAATATGTGAGAGCTACAAAGAGGCAGAGATAGAAAGAACATGTTCGTGTGGACGTGCGCGCGTGTACGAGTGAGTGAACGTCTGAGAGCGTTTCTTCTCGAGGTTGCATCGCATTTGTAAGCTTTCTTCTTTCATTCCGTTTTTTAGTCACGGATAGAGAAACTGGAAAGCAACATTTGAAGAAGAAACAAAAAAATTAACCTAGCCAATAAGTGCGACAGCAGATGGGTTCTGGCTCGAGCAAGTGTTGTTCGTTTCAATCGTTTCTTTCTTTCGAATTAAAAAAAAAGACGTCTTCTACATTACTTGCTCGAGGCCACTCTTCTTCGCGGGATAACGACTCGTTGCTGCTGACGACGCACTTCTAAGCATTTTATCCCCCTTTTTCACCTTCCCTGTCGTCTCATTCATACAGCTTTCCGTCTCTCCGGATATTAAATGCGGACGCAATCAGCGATTAAAATCTTAAAAGGATGGATCGATGAAATCTGCTTCGCGAAGGAATGTTTTTTCTCCGCTCTGAGTTTTTTTTTTTTCTGCGTGACAGCTCTTATGACATAAGAGTGAGAGTGGGCGTGAGACTTTTCGTTATTGTATTACCGATTTAATTGGTTTTTACGGTTTTAATTGCAACGGCACTTTTTTTTTGCTTTGAAAAAGTTTATCGAAGAATTGAAACGTAGATTATAACACTGATGTTTTTTATCGGTCGCCTGATTAAATACCGGATCAACCCCAAACACGATCAACCACCCTCGAAGAAAAAAAAAGTATACGTCAAGCGTAAACACACTGCTCACTTCAACAAGCTCGGCGTTTAGGGATGTGCAATACACGACAAAATGCGTGACACGAAAATCAATACATGTCCAAAATTTTCGCTAATGTGGTGTTCAGATTCCGCTACACGGAGTCGACGGAAAGTTGAACACGCATGATTCAAGAACTCTCGCTCACTTCTCTACGTCTAAATGTGGCTCATTATGCTCTTTGGTGGAAATTCTCCAAGAATGAAGCCGACACAGTGGTGGGCCGTATTGCAGGGGAGAAGGGCTTTGCAGGCAATGTTAAAAAAGATGGGCCTGCGGCGAATAATGTGGCTGAATCTGAAATCATGTTTATTTGAAGCAGACATGCCACAAAGATTGACTTAAACATAGGCGACTAGGGAAAATTTCATTTTATTTCAGAACTGGCAAGTCAGCCTTCGGATATAGGCAATGATAAGAAATTGAGTGGGAGGGTTGAAGTTTTTCCGAGGGTCACATCGGTGCCGAAGAGCACGTTAACCTCTGCTCTAAATGAAAGTACTGGTGCCAAGAAACCTAAAACGAGTATTGCAGTATTAGGGAGTGCCTCAAATATATGGTTTATTACCGCTACCTTAAAAACTAACAAGGCAAAGGAGTGCTTTATTTAAAAAAAATTTATCCAGGGACAGCTTTTCGGTGGCGTGTCATAACAGTGTGACGTCACGGGAATACAGCAACTGGAGACTAACTAACGGCAGTTTTGTCATTTGCTCGTGGGACGCGTAAACAACGATCGGCGAAGTATCGTACAGTTTCCCTGACAACGATTTCTGCGGTTTATGCCGCAAGCGGGACACGGAGCTCGGCAACTCGGGGACCGTCTTGACCAGTCTGGATATATGTTCATTGCAGCGGAGCTGGCTTGCGCATGTGGAGAGGTGAAAACTGTAACATCAAAATAAAAGTATTTTATGTTGTTCGCCTCGGTGTAGCAGGGGCTATGGTGCTTATAGATACTGACCCGAATGTCGCTGGTTCGATCTCGGCTACGGCGGTCGTATTTCTATATATAGGCGGCCGGAATGCGCCATTTCGATATAGGCGGAATGCGCCTATATCGGAATATAGGCGGAATGTACCATTTCGATATAGGCGGAATAGAGGCCCGTACACAGTGCCATGTCAGGGCACGTTAAAGAACAGCAGATGCATAGTCGAAATTTTCGGGGCGCTCCGCTGCGGTGTCTCATAATATTATCGGGGTTTTAGGACGTAAAACCTCACGTATCATTATTATAAATATTTTGTACATGTTGTCTAACTCTGCTATACAGAGAGCGCTGACGCTGCTTACTCAGGAAACTACAAAAAAAGGAGTCTGTTTTGTGATGTGTTCAGATTTTATAGGTACACCATTGCAGCTTTCATGAACGAGCTGCAATTTCTGCAAGAACACTTGTCCTCCTGCATAATAGCATGGCGAGCTCTCTTGTATAACAGCTGCGTCTAGTTACCGGCACTTTCATAGGGAGTGGAAACCTGGATAATTACCAAGAAGGTTCGATTGTAAAGAAACACTGAAGAGAAAACTTTTTTTTTTCGTATGAAAATGCAAGTCTGATCGAAAACTGAATGTCCGGGTGGCGACGCTGCATTTAAGTTCTCGCATCAGTGGACGTGGCTTCATAGATTTTGGCGGTGTCTACTAAGACACAAGTATGTAGTTCCAAATTGCTAAATATGAAATTCATTACCCTTAATGAAGCCAGAGGATTAACACACTATGCTTCACGAAATTTCATTGGGGCAACGTGGTCGAAATACGGGATAGAACTTTGAAGTCCGTAACGTTACAATCGGGGATTTCTGTTGATAATGTAAAAATGAATTTATATAGCGCTTATTTTTTTATCGATTGGTAAAGGTATGGTGGTCAAACTAACGACGCTTGAGTTTTCATATTATAGTTTATCCATGTCAACTAATCTATCGTTTTACATTAATGCCCCTTTAGATTGAGGACAAATCAGCGAGCCGCGAAATGGAATATGATAGGTGTAACCATAAGGAGCAAGCTGAGAGCGAAGTGGGTCAGGGAAGAAACGGGTGTTAGGGATATCTTGGTCGAAATCAAGAAGAAGAAATCGACATGCGTAGGACATGTAACGTGTGTAGGCGAGATAACTTCTGTTCATTAAGAGTAACACTGTGGATTATGAGAGAAGACAAGCAGGCGGTGGAGGCAGAAGGTTAGGCAGGCAGAGGACACTGAGAAGTTTGCGGGGATAATGTTTTAGACGAATGAATCTTGTCTACATTGCACTGATGACTGATTTATTACTGATTATATACAAAGCCAGTGATGCGAGAGCCCACGAGCGTGTCTCGTCCCTCGGAAACGTCTGGTGGCGTGGTGGTGTCTCCTGAGCCCGGGTGTAACCCAACACGCTGCTTTTGTCAGCCGTGCCATCCGGTGACATACCAGGGTCGCTCGTGGTGTCCAGACGTTGGCGGCGAAACCGGACGAAGCCGGAACCGAAACTGTATTCCTACAATGTCACCGCAACGAACACAGGACCGGGTTGATCGGCGAAGCATGGGAAGAGGCCTTATCCGTATAGTGCACGCAGTCTGGCTAATGTTGATGATGATTTGTCCTCGTGAGTGCCTTGATGAAGGCGTGGCCGCCGTGGCAGAACAGTGGTCATCGCACTCGGCTGCTGACCCGAAGGTCAATGGTTTCATTCCCGGGTGCGGCGGTTGCATTTAGATGGAAGCCAAATGGTATACAGCTCCATCGTTAAAGAACCCAAGGGGGTCGAAATTTTCGGAGCCCTCCACTATATACCGCGTCTCTCATAATTATATCGTGGTTTTGGGACGTAAAACTCAAAGTATTATTATATTATTCATGGAGGCGCACCCTCTTGTCGACATCCACTGGTCCAGCGACTCCTTGTTCCCAATCGTGCGCTTGTTGTTTCGTAGGGTAGAAAAGAACCTTGAAATTGTGGCACACACCCACAAGGGGGGGGGGGGGGATAAGCTGAGGTCCAAGTAGACGTTATTGTGTGTATTGTTTTCAGCCGTTTCCATTTTTATTCATCCTCCTTGTTCTATATGTTGTTAAACACTATTTCCAATTCCCTGTTGAGCCGACTCTATATCGTCTCCTCATTTTTCGACTCAATTTCGTCAGTCAATAAACCAACAAAAAGAAAGATCAATAGGCAAGGCAAGTTAACCCGTGCCCTCTCAAGTGGAGATTAAATCATATATTTTTTAACACCTCGAAGCCATAATTGCGCTCTACAATTCCGCGCATATTTGTAATCAGAGCAACCGGTTGCGAAAAAGAGTGCGCTCTAACCACTTTGCAGCTTTTGCGTCTAAGAATCGCAGTGCTTCTTTACATGGGCGTTTTTAAGAATGAAGGTCAGCCCTATAAAACGTAGTGCTACCTCGCATTTTCCTTGTGTGTGTTTACTTCGTGCACCTTGAAACTTATTACATCTGTAACAGGGGGACGATCTGCCCGATATTTTTAGCTAATCTGTGTCTTCCTGAATATTTATCTTGTTAGAAGTCTCCCAGACGTTATTATAAGATATTAAAAAATAAATTAACATCGCAGACCTATATTGCACGCCTCGAAGACGGATGAGCCTCGCGACGGAAGCTAAGGCATTCAGTGCGGTGGGAACGTATGGCCAGACAATGCGCTTAAAGTAAGTTCCTAGTCTACACACTGCCTGTTTGTTTAACCTTAGCGGCTGGTATTCGAGACCGACGATGTAGCTCTTAGTTGCTCTCTACCTTGGATGCATAGACCTTAGCGTCGACGCCATGACCACGTGGGACCAGCGAAACAAAATCAGTCAGCTTTGAGGTTATAAGCGAAACGTTATGGCTTCAAAATTTACCAAAGGTCAGCCGGCGCGTAAGTAAAAGATCGCGGACCATGCAGTAGTAGACGTAATTAGCCGGTTGTGAGGAAATCCCTTTTGTAAGGAAAAAAAATGGAGTGCGAATAGGACAGTAGACGCCACGTTTTGAGCTAGCGTGCCCGTTCAAGACCGAACTGGCTGCGCCAGAAGGCCGGTGCCTCGCAACTCGCTTTAGTTATACAACTTGCGGCTATTTGTTGACGACGACGTCGGTTTGCCTCGGCCTTTGCTCCATTGCGGTGCTTGTGCGTGCGTGTGCGCCTCAGTTGCGTCTTGGCATCGTGCTCGCTCCTTCGTTCCCTCTGCCTCCCTCGGGAAATCGTAGGAAGGTCATTCAAGGTCAACCTATTTTGCGCGCCTCGTTTTGCAGACTCGGTGTGTCGAAGAGCTTCCCTCTGGCCACCATCGTATTCGCAGGCCGACCTTGCCTTCTTCGTCTTCTTCTCAGCGTTATGTGCTGCCTTTCGGCGCCGAATGTGTTCGTTTTCCTCTGCTTCCTTTCTTCTTATTTGTGCCCTTTGCGTAATCGACCCGGAGGGAGTTTTCTTCTGTGCATGTTGCCCACTGCAATCTAATACCTCGTTTCCTGGTAGTAATTATTGCGAGCACGGAGTAATTTATAGGGACGGTACGAGAAGAGAGGAAGAGGAGGCAGTCACTTGACCCGCCGGCCGAGCCGTGTCCAGCCAGCCAAGCCTTCGGCGCTGTAGGCTTCACCTCAGCTGCGGCGCGTAGTCGTGCCCGATTCTTCGCCCTCCGGCGCCAGCGTATGCCCGCGCGCGCACACTGTTGCGACCGGGGTTTCCAGACACCGGAGGTCCGGGATGAAGTTGTCGAGGCAGGAGGAAGAGAGACTTGAAGAGGGTTTATTTACAATATATACATTGCGAACTCCCTACACGGTGAGCCCTCAAACGTGGCAGGCCTCTACATGACTCCTAACATAGCGCTCCATGGTGCTTGGTTCTACATGGTTCTGCTCGGTTCTGCTCTGTTCTGCCTGGTTCTCTTCTCGAAAAAAGCACACCGAATGAGCCGTGGGGGCTCATTATAAAGGGTCTGTCCTCCCCAGATCCCTAGATCGGGGACCGCGTACAGAGGGCACCGTCCAACCACGGATCACACATTACCCGCGAGGGTGACGAGCACGCACGGTCCACGTGAACGTTCAAAATTGAAGCGTGGTCACTGCACGGCCATGTGGCACGAACGTGGCTCCTCCTCGTCAAGGGGTGTCGCTGGGCGAGGGGTCTGAAGTTGATGACTGCATCCATCGAAAGGGCCGCCGTAAACAAGCTTCAAATGGTCGCCGAACGACTCGTTCAATTAGCGGGACGATTTCCGGCCGCCGCCGCCGCCGTCATCTTCCAAAGAAGAAGCTGCACTTGTGGTCTCCCGAACTGCTCACGGTGTCGTGGCGGCAAGACGCCGCACCCTCCGGCCAGGGGGGAACAATACATGGCGGACACAGGCCGCCAACCCGTTTGGCGACTAAAAAGGAACATCAAAAGGAACGCCGATCCATTGTCAGACCTGGCGCCGGTCCTAACAGTAGGCAGCCGGTCGTTCGGTTACTTGTTTGGAGATTAAAGGAGCGCCGCTCCCTCGTCAGCTCGGGCGCCGGTCACAACAACACATATACGGAGAGTCACTATAATCCACGCAGCGTGCTCGAAGCTACAGTCAGCTTCACCGAAGAAGGCGACAGTGCGCTGAGCAGTGCACGGTTTCTCCCGTGTAGAGTGGTCCACATCACCTGGCCACACGTCGCCCGCTCTCGTACAACGGTGAGCAGACGACGCCACAGCGGTGCGTTTCTGGACCAATTTGCGGCAGCGCGTGCGTCACGATGGGCGGGAAATTTTGAATACGAGTGCGCGTACGTTGAAGACTGGAGTGTTCGCTTACTGATACCGCTGCTTTCAGTATAAACCCGCCGTGCTCCGACAGGACTCTCGGGGTTGGATAGAAGGGTCGTGCCGTGCGCGATCGCCGTCGAGATTCGGCCCTGCTGAATGGCCACCTGGGCACGCCTTTCGTAACGCTGCACGGCAACGTGGAGTTCACCCGTGGCACCGGCAGCTGCAGGTGGCTCGCTCACCGAACGGGTTTCGTTATGCCTCCCAGCGGCGTGCGATGCTTTCCTTCTGAGACGTGCGGGGCATCGACAGTTATGCGAGGGTGCAGTGCCTGCGATTAGCCCGCCATCGACTTCGACAACGTCTCGCCCGCGCACGCGATATACGTGCGGCTATATAGGCGGCCATGCACCCGTACCGCAGTAGAGTCTCGTCTCCTTGCTGTCGTTTGTTTCTGTTGTCGCCGTTGTTGTTATTGCTGTTACCGGTAGTTATGTAAGTAGTCACTCGTTACCCTTGTTGTTGTTTATTTGTGTAGTTGTTGTTGCCGCTGTTATTGCTATACGGCTGTTGCGTGTAACTGGTCACTCCTTACCACTACCATCCCAGCACAGCCTGCTCGTTGAAACAAAACAGACAACCGGGAAAGTGTCATTAAATCATGCGTCAAAACGTCGAAGCCGAGAGCACACAGCGGGAGTTGGGGGTATTAACGAGCTTCGGCAGAGCAAACATGACCCCCACCTTCTTTATACTACCCTTCCTGTCTTCTAGACATATACTTAACCAGAATTCGTGCTAAGCCTACTTTTTGCTCCTTCAGGAATGGTAAATAGACATTCTTCCTCACTACTACCCTCGCAAAGTTGTGGGAGCCAGTCGATCAAAAGTCGGTATAGACGGGGCGCGTTATTTTCCCGTGGTCGTAACGTTGACAAAGGCAGTGTCTGCCATCAAACATCATTTCGCCCAACTTGTGGCCGGGAAACAAAACTCGAACTACTGCATGCAATGCGCGCTACACGCTGATGTCGGCGAACGCAGCGTCGGCCGTCGATCAAAACTGGCAAGCGGTGAAGCGCGTCGGCATTTATACATATTCCTTCGAGTATACTATATGGCACTGTTATCTCTAGCGGCCACATAATTTTCCAGAAGAATCTGTAATTTTTGCGTATATGCAGTGCACGTAATCGCATCGGAAGATTCCAAGATTATTGATCGGCGCTGCTTGCACAAGGCAGCACTTATACCCGAGTAATGGGGCGATAAGAAAACTTGAGAAAAGAGTGTGACACTATACACCGCACTACCAAGCAGTCTACGGCACGCGCAAGTGCCTTGACTGGTACGGCTGGTACGCCATGCCATCATTCATCAATTCAGTAAAGGCAAGGCGAAATGACCAAGCAGACCTAGCATGACCTACTTGGTCATTTGATAGCGACGAAGCGTATTCACTTAGTCAACAAAAAGAACGTTTCTTCGTGCACATAGTCCATACTACGGCCAGCGTGCCACCAAAAAGAGTATGCGGTCGAAGGAATTTAAGTACACAATAAAGTGTGTCCTCAAAGCCCACGGCACTGTTGGGATGCGTAAACCTGTGGTCGGTGTTTAAGTAGAGTAACTGGTTGACCTTTCGCTCAAATCAAATGCGAGTCACGCCTATAAAATAGTCTGATTCTAATGAAAACTGTTAAAAGGTTGTCTTCCTGGAATTCTTGATGGTGCAAGCCTGTCGACGGAGCAACTGACAGCTTCGCGGGAATGCGGAATTCGCGCCTTATCGCACAGAGCGGCACTTCAAGGCACCATTGTGCCTGCCCCAGGTTAGTCCCGATCCCGTTGTTACGCTTTGCTTTCGCGGCAGCGCATTTAACGCCGAACTTTTGACGAAGCCGTTTGATATGTAGACCAGCCGCGCCAAGGTGGTCTAGTGGTTAAGGTACTCGGCTGCTGACCCGCAGGTCGCGGGATCGAATTCCGGCTGCGGGGACTTCATTTTCGATGGAGGCGAAAACAGGCCCGTGTGCTCAGATTTGGGTGCACGTTGAAAAGCCCCAGGTGGGCGAAATGTCCGGAGCCTTCCACTGTGGCGTCTCTCATGATAATATGGTGATTTAGGGACGTTAAACCCCACATATCTGTCAATCATTACAAGCGAGGTCTGTAACATTTGGGAACCTCCTGAACGTCTAGTTACCACGCGGAAATACGATATCACTGACGCTGTCCTGTGGCGAGCTTAAACGTTGGAGTGCTTCAAAAAAACATTGACTATCGTTCTCAAGTTCACTGTGCTTAAGTAAGCAACGTTCGATTACACTATACAGGTCTTGCATGCTAGGCACAATTGCGTCACGGAAAGTATGAACCTCTAGAGCCACGCTATAGTGCGGACGCTATATAGTGTGAGGAGGAGTTAACTGAGGAGGAAAAGGGAAAAAAATTGAGGTTAAGACATAGCATGACGCCTCTAAGAGAAGTAAGGGTGAGGATAGGCGATGTGAGAATTAGTAAAACAAAAAAGAGAAAACAGTGTGATATAAAAAAGATGAAAGAAAGAAGAAACACGAAGACCTAAAAATAAATGAATGAAGAAATAAATATTAAAAAAAGAAGTTGGAAAATCTTTATCTGCGTTCGCCAGATGGTATAGCGCTTGCTTGCTATAGCTCCAACGTTTACTCGGATTTCACGCGCGCGGAACCGGGTTCAATTACTTCTTTTCTTCCTAGCCTGCTAAGCAAGTAATAATTGCGAGCAAAACTGAACACAACAGTTCCAATCTGCTGAATATGCGTAGTGGCGAACACTCCAATGAACCTTAGCGGAATTAGTATTGAAAACGGCCTTCCAGATGAACAGATGTGCCTTGTTTTAGGGGCGAAGCTCCTTATGGTGTGGCTTGTGCGTCTCTCGTTGTATAGTGCGTAACCGCCAGTGGCACATACCCGAAAGGGTGGTGCTTAGAATGTCCGCTGGATGGCGGCACTTGTATATGATGAATACATGGTGAAAAAAAAAGTGAGATGGCTGTACTTGGAGTGTTCACTAGATAGACGGACAGACAGAGGGGTGGACGCACGAACAGGTGCATGGACAGACAGACAGATGAACGAACGGACAAATGAAAGAACGGATGCCCGGATGGACGCACGGACAAACGCACCGACGTTCGTACTGATGGACGGACTCGAACGGACGCATGGACGGACGGAACCAAGAATGAATGGACGGACGGAAGCACGGACGGACTGATGACTGCTTCGCCCCACCAATCATCATTCACTCTGTGGATATACTGTGATTTTTTATATGTACATTTATTTCCGCAACCGTAGAAGTGTGATGAACGTTAACGGTTCAGTGGCGTAAACAAAAACGCGTTGCGCAGGCAAGGAACATTCGTATCAGTGTGGTGCGAGGATGGAAACCAAGCGATGATGCTTAGAGCCAAGCTCCATCAGAAGCAAGTGATTTCGTCTGAATAGCATACTCGGAAAAGGAGAGTGATCCAGCCCCTCATTTGTTGTGGATGTGAGTCGGCATTATACATTTCATTGGACGACATACGCGGCTTATCGGGGGATGATTATGCGCCGGCACTCGATGTAATTATGGTCACTCGTGTGCAGAATCGACGAGCCATTTTGGTGACACGGAGGTAGGAAAAGATAGATCGCACGAAAAATGGGGCCCGCTTAATGAGCAGGGTGGTTATGTGGGGGGCATATATAGGAAAGCTTTCAGAGAAGAAGCATCACGAGAGATAGCTGTAGGTAAGACACTCATGAAACTCAAATCCATATACGTTTACAATAAGCGGTACTCTTTGGCCAACGCTCTTTATGCTATTATAGTAACTTGGACAGTCAGGTAAACGATTAAACGATAAGCTATGAAACCTTGCACGATATGTTGTAAAAATGCTCCGAAACCTACTCCTCCCATGACTTAAACGTTGTCTTGGAAAGAAATTACGTAATCAGCCGTCAAAAAATCGTAGATTTGGTGGTAATAAGGTGCTGTAATTGTAAGAAAGCGGGCGCTTAAGCCCCTTTGAATGGATACCGTTATGAAACAACGAGTAAACCACAACATAAATATACGTAAACAATGAATGCTGTTCGTACGTCATTTGAAAATGGTTTACGGTAGCCACAATAGTAACCAGGACTATGAGGATGAGGACTTTGCATGCTTCAGGCTATAGCCTGCTCATTCTCTCCTCGTGGCTTCCTTTCCTCTGCGTCTATCTGTGTGCCTCCAACGTAACAACAACAACAACAACAACAACAACAACAACAACAACAACAACAACGACGACGACGACGACGACGACGACGACGACGACGACGACAACAACAACAACAACAAGAACAACAAGAACAATAATAATAATAATAATAATAATAATAATAATAATAATAATAATAATAATAATAATAATAATAAACTGCTGCGAATGTAAATGAAGGAAATATCTAGTTACCCAATTTATGTGGCGTTCTAAGTACATACAGAAATTTGCCGCGTCACTAGAGTTCTAGCACTGAGCAGCTCTTGCTCTGTTCATCACAGTTCTCACGAGAGTCGAACGCGAAGTTGTGTGAGGAATTTTCATCCACCATTCCGTAACATAAGAGGGCAGCTTCGTGGATTACAAATGTTGAGAAAGTAATAAAGAGTTTGGAATTCCAGTGAGCCACAACTGCCGCGAGTCGCGCGCACACATCCCAGAGCTGTTGTGCAACCACGCGGTCGCTGGTATACCTCATAATTCAATTCATAAGTTCTATACAAGACCATATTTTCTCAACCGACTCCAAGACTGAAAACAGGACGACGACTAAAGAAACAAGGCTCTGGTATAGCGAAGTGTGACGCGGTCGCTTCAACCGAGAACAATCTATCTCACCCTTATCTCGTGTAGAGGCTTTTCACCAGCATCCCCCCCCCCCCCCAAGTACAAACTGTAAGAGATAAGCGTCCTATAGCGCTACGCTTTGTCTCTCCGGAGATTTTCGCCCGCCATTTCGCATCTTGGTTTTCCTTGTGTGCATTTTTTTTCAACTCCCTCGGCCACCGTAAACTCCCAAGTGTATAGTAGCATTGCCAAAACTTTCCTCGTCTTTTGACAAACGATCTTGCCCCGCGGAGATGCCCCGCGTTCAAGCGACGACGACACTCGCCGCTATACCGCAGCTTCTGTTTATCTTCACCACAAGGCGACTCCACAGAAGACCTCTGCGCAACCCCGCCCGCCAGCCCGCTTTCTTGTTTTTTTTCATGCAATCATTCCTTTCCGTTCCTGTAGGGGTCACTCTGTGTCGTTTAATCCCAGCCGTATACGCCGCGAACCATGCCAGGACTGTCGACCGGCCCTTTGGGCGGAATGTCCAATCTGCGACGCTGATCGAATTTCACCTGGACCGGACGGACGCCCTCCTGGGCACGGACGCTGTGACGAGAACCACCGGCTGCCGATGCGCAGGCCGCCGCTGTCAATGCCTTCCCTTTCGACGCCTTATCTCTGCTAAGCCATCGTTGCGGGTTCCAGTTGCTCTTATAATTTTTTTTTTCGTGAGGCATGCGGGAGCGTCGTACTCGAAGACACCTCGTCCGTTTCGGCGGGTAATACGAGCTACGGTGAGGCCTTCTGTCTTTCTCGAATGACGCGTCAAAGACCGAGCCAACAAGGGCGACGTTCCGTCGTCACCTGCTTGTCGTGGTGATTTTCAGAAACAGCCTCTCACGAACGCGCTGCACCTCGCGTCCTCCGTGCTGCTGCAGTCCTCGACCGACCGTCGCTGCGCTCAACCACGCTTGAGAACGATGCGAGAGAAAGAAAGAGGGAAAGCGATCGTCCGTGCATTCCTTCCGAGATAAGCCCACGGGGGTCTCAAGCGCTTAAATGCAGAAGCCCGCAAACAGGAGGACGAAGACAGCTGCACGTCATCTAGCGGGGCTCCGACTCCGCCTCTTGGTGGTGCTTGTGCGAACGCTAGAACACGAGGCGCACCGTACTGGACACCAACGCGGCCTAGAGCGGTGATATGATGTCAAGATTAGCCCCCCCCCCTTTTTTTTCCTGTTTTCGTTCCTTACGCGAGCAGAGGAACACGCGTGACAGAGGACCACTCAAAAGCGCCGAATGGTGCAGGTGCTTGTCTTGTTTTGTCGATCAACGACCGTGTGAGCATGACAGATTAGGAACAGCCTTCGGAGTTAACCTCATTTGGTCATATCTGAGGGCTATCAGCCACTTAGGTATGTATAAGCTGGCTCCAGTCCAAGTCACACGTCCCAGTATGGTACCAACCTGATTTGATCATCGTCATCATCATGCGTCATCGATTAGTTGTCATGGTGTGCTAAAGTTTGATCGTGGATATCGTTTAGCCTAAAAAACAAAAACTACCGTATAGTAACCGATGTCTAGCTTATGAATACGTACAATGCATCCCACATGGGTCACTATTTCTAAAGAATAGTCTAGTCACACTTACAATTTCACCAGTCCATTAACATTGTGAGCTTAGATAATATAACACGAACCCCTCAACGACCTTGGCGAAACATTCTTTTTTGGCCAAACCTGATCCTTGCTCAAACGGGCATTATTACACATAGGCACGCACGCACACACAGAACGTGAACCACAGAATTGAATACGTTTCGTAACATGTTTCACATTCCACGTCTAGGTATATTCAAGTGAAAGCTTGTTTATTAATTATCACTCATTTCCAATGGAGAACATTCTGTAGCATCCGGAGGATTACACTTGAAAAAGCGGACAAATTGTGGTCTGACGTAGGCGTAAGCAATATATTAAAACGGAATTAGGGGGGTGGAGAGAAGAAAGAGGTCAGTGATTTACTCGGCCCATTCCCGCTTGAGAAATAAGTATCTCGCAAATGTGTGCGTTGGACAGAGAATTGAGGAATCGAAGCAAGCCATCGCAAGAGATTGCTACCTACTCCACTTTCAACCTCCCCTCCTCTCTCACTCTCTTCCCCGCACACACGTACGCACTTCTTCGCGTAAGGAACTTGTAATTGCTTGGTGGTGTTCCGGCTTCTCTCGACAATCTCTCTTAACCGATGCCCGTACATCCATCCAAGTGCTCACTCAAGACCTAATTCTGGCCAATATCTTATCGTCTATCGACTATACTTTTGTCCATTATATAGTCTACTGATTTTGTCCATATAGTTCAGTTTTTTTTTTCCTTTTTTTCTTTAAATTTAAAGCCTCGTAAGAACAAGAAGACTCGTTGTCAACATCGAGTCAAAGAGAATGTAGGTCACTCGTATCTTCAGTCTCAAACTTT